>QFET01002349.1:0-15319 GCA_003316355.1 Tuber calosporum
TGCCCATCTAGACCAGCTCCACCCCCCCCTGCTCCAGCTCCTACCCAACCCACCCCAGATCATGGCGAGATGGACGTACTGCCAGATCTTCCCCCTGGCTCTACCACCGCGTCCCGCTGCTCCATACCTGCTCCAGGTCCTTTAGGTCCTGCCGTTGACCTAACCACCACCAGGCCCATGAGGCCTGTTCAGTCCGCCCCTGGATTGTCTAGGTCTTCCTCACGGCATGGTGCCACACCCACCCTGGTTGCGCCCAGCCCCTCTCCAGCCCCCCGTGATCCTACGGGCTCTGCCCAGTAATCGATTACACAACTATCCCTTCTATGCATGAGGCCCCTAGGGCCTCGTCCTTTCTCTCCCTTGCTCAACACAACTGCCTGGGTAGCTGGGATTTGCTTCCTCCCTTTTTTAATTCCTTAGTTGAACTTTCATTTCCTGTTTCCCTGGTCTGTATATAGGACCCCCCTGTGTTTCGAGGTCATGTCCCCAGTTTTTCGGCTTTCATGTCCATTTCCCCTCCCTGCTCCTCCCCTAAAAAGCCACGCGTAGCTTGTTATATTTCTTCCTCCCTACTCTCTATAACTGTCATACTTCCTGTTTTCTTTGGGAGATCTGACAGTATGGGCATTGATTTTTTCCTAATGGATGAACTGTTTGGTTTTTCCTTTTCACGCCTCCGGGTACTGAACTCATATTCACTCCCTTGGAGGCCCTCCTCCACGCGTACTATTTCTCCTCTTGAATTATTTCCCCTAGATGGATTTCTTATTCTCTCCCTCAGCGATTTTAATATTCACCACCCCTCCTGTGACCCTTTACGGGTCCACTCTCCTACTGAGTTAGTGGTTTCCTTTCCTTACTTCTCAAGAGTAGCTGTGCTTGGCTACCAGCTCTTGAATACCCCTGGGGTGTTCACAGGCTTCCCTCTGGGCAGCTCTGGCAGGCCCTGTGTTGTGGATCATTCCTTTGCTTCTCCGGGTTTATATCCATATTTGTCATCAGGGAGCACCCCTCTCCCTTCTTCTGGCTCATATCATCTTCCCATTTTGCTCTCCTCTAGGCATCCTAAGGACTCACAACCACCTCCCCAGCCCAACTTGGCCCAGACTGACTGGGCCACCCTCTCACCACGGCTTGAGGAGCTTACAGTCCCTGACACCACCGGCCTCCCCACCTCTGCTTCTCTCTCCTCATGGTTCGACACAAACTTCAGTCGCATTCTGTCCTTACTCCGTAACCACACACCCCTCTCGCGTCCGTCGCCCAGGGCCAAGCCCTTCTGGCCACCCCTCCTTTCTACTCTTAGGAAAGAACACCACTGTGCAGCACGCAAAGCCCGCTCTATCCGTTCTACCAGTGACATCTCTCCTGCCAGGGTTGCCCGCCTTTGCTACTTCAAAGCCATAAATAGAGCAAAAAAGGCCCACTACACATCCCTCCTATTGAACGCCACTCCATCCTCCCTCTGGGCCACCAAGCGACTTGCCCTAGGCTCTCCCACAACCCGCTTCCCTACCCTCCCTGGGTCCGACACTCCGGAGTCTATTCACAGTGCTATCTTCTACTACTTCTTTCCACCTCGTCCCTTCCCGCGCTAACCCTGCATCCTTCGCCCCTACTCTGATGCTCCTGAGCTATCCTGTGACGAGATCTCTGCTGCCCTCAGGGCCACCTCCTCATCTTCTGCCCCGGGTCCTGATACCGTCCCCTATGGGGTATGGAAAGTGGTCCACTGTACCACCTCTTCCTTATTAGTCTCCCTCCTATTCCCTCTACTCCTCCATGGATTCCACCCGCCCTCCTTTAAAAAGGCCACCGGAGTTGTCCTGGACAAGCCAGGAAAGCCATCCTACGACACTCCGGCCTCCTCAAGGGTCATTGTTCTTCTCGAGACAATCTCCAAGGTACTTGAGAGAATTGTTGCCTCCTGCCTCACCCTTGTCGCAAGGGCCTGTGGCCTCCTCTGCCCTAACCAAGGTGGCTCCCTTGCAGGCCTTTCCTCCTTTGACACCGTCACCACCCTAGCCCATAGAGTACGCATCCTCCACCGCCCAGCTCTACGACTCTTCACCCTCTTCCTTGACATCCAAGGGGGTTTTGACAACGTGGATCCTGACTTTCTCTCCTCTGTACTCAGGAAAAAGTGGGTCAACCACTACCTTATCTCCTGGGTCTGGTCCTTCCTCACTGGCCGCACGTGTCCTCTTCTCTTCCAGGGCTCCCCGTGGGTTTTTTCTTCCGTTTCTGTTGGCACCCCTCTGGGGTCTCCTGTATCACCTCTGTTGTTTGTGATTTATGTTTCCTCCCTTCATTTCTCCCTTTCCACAGGCCTTATTCATTCCTATGTTGATGATTTTGCCTTAACTGTATCTTCATCTTCTTATCCCCGTAACGTTCAGACGCTTCAAGCAGCCTGTTCCAGGATCAAGGGTGAGGTGCAGCGCGCAATGTCCCCTTCTCAGTCCCCAAGACGGAGCTCATTCACTGGCACACCAAGAACCTGTGTGGCTCCCCTTGCATTATTTCCTGACACTTGGATGGGTAGGTCTTCCATGCCGCCAGCTCACTCAGGTGGGTGGGTTACTGGCTCACCCCATCCCTCTCCACATCAACTCACTACTCCAAACGACTTGCCCTCGCTCAGGGTGCCTTCTCCACTGTATGCAGGCTTTCCCCACCGGGGGCTGGCCTCTCCCCACACCTTTGCCACCGCCTTGCTATGTCCCTCCTCCTCCCCATCCTCACCTATGTGGCTGACCTCTTAATACCCTCCCGCGGAATGCTACGGCACATGGACGTCTTTTGGCACCAGATCCAGAGATGGGTTACCAACTGCTTCCACTCCACCTGACTCTCTGTCCTCTCTCTTGAGAGCTGCCTCCCCCCAATCGGCCTCCTCTGCGATCATCGCCGTAGGCTTGCTGCTCTCAGACTGGCGTTTGCCCCACCCACTATCAACCCCGCCGCAGGGCGGCTCCCCCTGAACTTTCCCTCCATCCTGCAGTCTCGCGCCCCTGACTCCTGGGGTCACCTCACACGGCGCCTACAACCCAATGTCAATCCTCTCTATTGGAAAACTGCCCCTCCCTCTCCGCCGGTCCGCACCCGCCTCCCTGTGTATGCTATGGCCTACCTCATCCTCCCCATACTGGGATCTTTGTCCTTCGCCCCCTTGTCACGTGCAGATCTCTCACCTCTCTGTCCTCCTCTTCCCCCGCTCCTTGCCATGCGCACCGCCTATACTGGCCTTAGGAGACGGGCGCACCAGATCCTCATCAACAACTGGAGAGAGGCATGCCCTCCCCCACACTACTGCCCTTACAAACGGTCCCTGTCCCCACACCGTTTCATGGGCCTAGGCAAGTTCATGGCGGGCCGCATTCACCAAATGCGTGCCCACAAGAGCTACCTAACCCTTCATACCTCCAGGGCCTCCGAAGGGGAGTCCACCCATTGTCTACGATGCTGGGACTTCGACGAAGACTTCCGGCACGCCAGACACTCCTGCACGGCCACCGCTGCTGCCCGCAGATGGCACCTCCTAGGTGTCGTTGGGATAGGCGCGGACGACCCCATCTGGTCTTCGATACAACTCCTCCTGAACCAGGTCGCCTATTTACAAGAGACGCAGGTTGGCTTCCCTCCAGATATGTTGCTATCCCCCCCCTCATCGCCACCTCCTTTGGTCGCCCAACCCCCATAGGTTCCCCTGCCCAGACTCTCTCTCCGTCCCAAAGTTTTTGATAATTTGTGGTTTTTCCTCACCCGATGGCTTGGTATCTGTATGTTTCCTTCTCTTGTTTTTCCATCCTTGAGTTTACTGTACGAGGTGTATGGACTGTTACCTGTCCCGTTGGAGCTTTATGTGCCATTAGTTTCCTTTGTTTTTGGTTTTTGGAATTAAGGTTTGTTTATGACATAGCTAGCGCTACATGCAAGTGCTTGTACCTTAACAATGAATATATGATATAAAAAAAAATAAAAAATAATAAAAGAAAACAGCCTGTAGTAGGGAACCGCAGCTGACAGGCTGCCATGAGGCTGGCCTGCGCTCCTCCCTCAATCAACCCCGCCGCTGTATGGCTTCCACCTGACTTTCCATCCCTCCTGAAGCTCCTGGCTCCTAACTCTTGGCGACCCCTCACTAGGGGCCTGCAGCCCAATATCAATCCTCTCAACTGTAAGACCTCTCATCCATCTCACCCTGTCCGCTCTCACCTCCTGGTTGACGCCCTGGCCCACCTCGTCCACACCTTGCTCCACTCTTTGTCTTTCGCCCCCCTTCCACTGGCAGAACTTGCCCTAGTCAGCCATCCACTTCCCCCCCTTGTTGTCCTGAGGGCAGCTTACACTGCTCTGAGGAGACGCCCTCACAACTCCCTAATCCAAGATTGGCAAAAAGAGTGCCCCCCTCCTCCCTACTACCCCTACAAGCCATCTCTCTTCCTTCACCTTTTCATGGGCCTGGGAAAGTTCACGGCGGGTCGGATCCACCAGATGCATTCCCACAAGAACTACATCGCCTACCACACATCTTGGGCCTCCGAAGGCCCTACCCTCTGCCCTAGATGCTGGGACTATGATGAAGACTTCCAGCATGCCGTCCTCTGCTATCACGCCACTGCTGGCCTCCGCGAACGCCACCTCCCGGGTGGTATGGGGATTGCCCCTGACGACCCCCTATGGTCCTCTATACCCCTCCTCCTCGACCTGGCCTCCTACATCCGGGAAGCCCAGATAAACTTCCCTCCGACATGATGGTGCCACCGCCCTCCTCTCCGCCACCCCGGGTAGCAACCTCCCCCCGTGGGTTACCCCTCCGAACCCTTTTCTCATCTCCTTCCCATTAGGGTAGGAGTTTTTTCCCTTTGTAGAGGCTTGGTTTCTGTATGGTTCCTTGGCTGGTTTTTCCTTACTTGATATTGTAGGCTGTGCCAGTTGGGTAGTTACCTGTCCGAATTAGAGTTTTTTGTGCTGATGGTTTCCTTTGTTTTTAGTTTTAGGAATTAAGGTTTTGTTTATGCCATAGCTAGCGCTGCATGCAAGTTCCTGTACCTTAACAACGAATATATGATATAAAAAAAAGTAAAAATAAATAAAAGAAACCAGCCAGTAGTTAGCACTCTTCATGCAACTATCTAAATTCTTTAGTATACAATTACTTTACGTCTTTACCTTTCCACTCCTCTATTCGCATTGTACAATAGGGACCATAGGGTTCGGCTATCAATCAAATGTAGGCATAGGCCTAAGAGCCATAGTGCATTTCAGTCTAGTACTACTCATTCCCATAATACTCCTAACTTGATGGCTAAGATTTGCGCCACACCCCATACCGGACTCTAAGGACGGCCGTGTCATAATCATCCAACCCACAGAGAAGTAGTTACCTGTTGCAAGTCAGGATACCTCATAGAATAGTAACATTTGGTTGTGTCACCTAAGCAACACCTAACAACAAAATGGCGGATTTTACAGACAAGGACCTGGACCTCACTGAGAGAGAAATCGATAACTCAATACTAGGTCCGGCACTTGATGAAGACCTCAGCACAAACATATCCAGAGGTCAGTTACAAAGGACTGCAAGTCCAGTCACAGCTGATCCTGCCTCACCAGCCAGATCCCTAGAAACAGTAACACCAAGACCAGAAAGAATGTCTATTCCAGGACCAGCAACTGCAGAGAGTGGAGCAGGAATTCAACTAGCAGGATTGACAACTGCACAGTTCCAAGGAATCTTGAACCTGATCAACAATCAACGAGAAACAACTAACAACCTGATCAAGGTCAAGAAACCCCTACCTTCTCTGGAATAAGGTACAAACTACGAAACTTCTTAGTAGAACGCCCTTTATACTTTGAAGCAACACTAGAAACACAACATATAGAACGCATTACCTATGTCAAAACCTGCTATGAGGCGCAGCAGCAAGCTGGATGACTCTATTTGTAGAGGGATGTAAAACAGAGACCTGGACTACCTACGAGGAATTCACTACAGTCCTCAAAGACTAGTTTGGGGAGGTGCATGCAGAAAATTGTGACGATTGGTGACTAAGCAAGGTAGAATTTCGCATAACTCATATTATGAGTTATAAGGTTGTTATATTTCGCACAATGACTCATTAGGAGTCATGAGGTTTTCACATGATGCACAATAGTGCAAATAATTGTTATATTGTGATTGGTTGATTGTGCGCACGACTCACATTTGTGAGTCATATGATGTTATGAGTTTCGCACATCACTCATATTACGAGTCATGGGTTTCGCGCATGTGACCACTTTGGGGCACATGACTGGTTTTACTAGGTATGATTGGATTTGGAACATTGTGCAGTTGACTCATAGGGGTCAGCTGATGGATTTCATACAATGACTCAATATGAGTCATCGAGGTTATGTGACCCATAGGTATGAGTCATCACGGTTAGGGTTGAGGGAAGAGTGCCTATATAAGGACTCTAGGCGGCCTGTGTCTAGGACTCTTCACGCAACTATCTAAGTTCTTTCCTATACAATTACGTTACCTCTTTACCTCTCTACTCCTCTTATGGCGTTGTGCGATAGGAACTATAGCATTCGGCTATTCATACAACGTAGGCATAGGCCTAAGAGCAATAGTGGAAACCCGCCTAGTACTACTCGTTGTAATAGTACTCCTACCCTAGTGGCTGAGATTAGCGCTACGCCCCATACCGGTCTATAACAACGGCCCAGTCATATTCATACAACCCAAAGAGAAATAGTTACCTGTTGCAAGTCAGCTTACCACATAGGATGGTAACAAAAATATAGTGAGGCCCAAGCTCGACCGCCTAAGTCAAGCCAAGGAACCATATACTGAATACTGGAATGACTTCCGCCTGACAGCTACAGAGGCCAAGGAGGACAATGGTACGCTGAGACGACAGTTCCTTAAAGGAATTAACCGTACACTCCAAGACGCTTAGGCAGCAGACCACATGGTGGCTACAAATGTTGATGCATTTGCGGCGTAGGGAATTGAAAAGGAAAACCGGATCAAGATGATCAAGAATCTTCAAGGGAACAACAGTACATTTGTCGGACAACAGGAAATGCCGATGAATAATAATGGAACCTGGAGAATAGGCAACAATACTGAAACCCGAGGAGACCCAATCGACTTGGATGCGACTAAAAGACGCCAACGAGTGAATCTCGAATGAGCAGAATTTACAAGTAGACGGGCCAACAACTTATGCCTGGGATTCGTCAGACCAGGGCACAGATTCAGCAACTGCCAAATAGAAGAGATGAGAAAGACTATACCAGGCAGTTCAACAGCAAGACCAACAATAACCACGGGAAACAACGAACTGAGCTGCGCGATATGGTGACCAGAGAGACCCCTGCTGACGCGGCAAACGATTAGAGTCTGCAGTAAGAGATGGGCTGTGGGACAAGACAACCAAAACTATCAAAATCGGCAATATCTACATGGAACTTGCCAACACGCAAACATTGGAACAAGAAAAAGACCATGCCATGCCTAAAATGCAATTTCATGGCAAGGACAAGACACTTATCATTAATAGCTTTCATTGATTCAGGCGCTACAGTAAACTTTATCAATATAGAATTCTACCAACAACACGGCATACAGATGAAGACACCAAAAGAAATAAGGGAAATCTACCTTGCGGATGCGGAACCAAGTGCTCCGGGACCTATTACATGTTGAAATTCTTCAATTCGTTTCATATGTATATTTCCTTGGGTAATATTGTTTATGTCTCAGCTTGATTATTTCTAGTTTACACCGGAAATCTACGGACATTACTACAGCTAGAGTATATCTTATTTTCAGTTATATTTCATGATAATGATTGAGGATTAATTTGTACATTTCTTAAAATATGTGCAGGATTTCTCAGTTAATTTTCCATGTATAGAAACCTTTTACTGGTCTTGTATCATGTGTTATCTTTCAGTTTATTTCCCGCACACCACTTCAGATTACACATATTTTATTGGGATTTCCTTGGTAGTTTTTTCAGGGTCAAATATGTTCACACTTATGTTTCTTACAATGTTTTCCCTATTTTGTTACAGATTACATAGAGGATACGTACCTGTATCGTATAAATAGCTGGTTGCCGCCTACTTTATTTAGTTAATTAAGGACAAGAACTATTACCAATCTACCTTCATACTACAATACTCCTCACACTAGCCTGCACATAGTTTACTCTTAATAATGAGTTGTATTTTCGTACTCAGGCTATAAGATTGCGCCAAATACATATCATTCAGGATTACCCATATAGCGGATCTACCTATGGACATTGACGGCCATAGGGAAGTGTCAACCTTTCAAATTGCAGATTTGCCCCACCATGAGGCAGTTTTAGGGCTGCCATGGTTGAGAAAACACAACCCCAAGATCGTCTGTGAGAGCATCAAAATTATTTTCGATAGCGAGTGGTAAACAACTGTATGCCTAGAAACCTAGCCAGCAGTGGACCTAGTGCGGGTAGCAGAAGCCCTGGAAGAGAATCTAACTATGCAATTATCTAAGATCCAGGCATTGGATGTCCAGAACATCCAAATACAAAGATTAAACGAAACAGCAACAATCCCTACTAAGGGGTCAGCAAGGGCATCCGGAGATCACCTGTATGTAAGCGAGAAAGTTATGATACCGGCAAAAGACCAAATACTTGTCAGTACCACCTAAGCCATCAAACTACTAGAAGGCCCATATGGACGGATTGCTTCACGCAGCAGGTTGGGAGTTAAACATCTGATTACTGTCAACGCGGGAGTAATCGCTGCCGTTTACACTAGTGAAATCAAGGTAGTACTGGTTAACCTGGGAAAAGACTATTATACTGTTGAGCCATGAAGTAAAGTTGCACAGTTAAATCTGAGGAAAGATTTTCATAGGGCAATGCTAGGAAGTGGAGCAACTAGCTCCCTCTATGAAAGGCAAATCTGGGTTTGCAAGTAGTGACAAACTGGAACTCCAAAGAACCGAGATCAACAAGATCTCCGGCACAAACTTCGGCCAGTTCTATCGAAGTGGCGAAATCACATGAATCCTCTTCTGGGATTACAAGGCAAATTAGCCTAGCGGGATCGAAGCAATCAACATCATCACCTAGTTGGCCATCAAGGCCAAGAAAGGACCAGAAAAGTAGAAGACACAGAATATTGTACCAAAGGAATATCATCAGTACCTAGACATGTCCAAGGAAGCAGAAGAAACGTGGCTACTACTGCAAGGTGCAAAGGTTGATTCACAAATCAACCTTAGGAAAGGAGAAACGGTACCAGCAAGAAAGCTATACCTATTGGAAGAAAAAGAACTGGAGGAACTAAGAGAATACCTCCGTGTCAACAAAGCAGAGGCTGGATTTGAGACTCTTATGCAAGCGGAGGATCACCAAATCTGTTTGTCAAAAAGAAAGATAGCCAATCATGACTATGTGTGGATTACCGTGGACTCAATGAAGTCACCAAAAGGGACCGTTACCTGCTACCACTGATGGAGAAGGCCCTGGATAGGCTACAGACCGCCAAAGTATTCACCAAACTCGATATCCGAAATGCTTACCACAACATCAGAATCAAAGAAGGTGATGAATGGAAAACAAGATTTACAACCAAATATGGTATATATGAATATACTCTCATGCCCTTCAGACTCAAGAACACTCCCGCAGCCTCACAGAGATGGGTCAACAGAATCCTGAGCTGGTTCCTGAATATCAGTTGTATTGTCTACCTAGAAGATATTCTGATATACACAGAAAACCTGGAAGAACACCAAAGTCATGTCAGAAATATCAAGGAAGCCTTACGAAAGGAAGGACTCACACTCAAGCCATCTAACTAAGAGTTTCACAAAGAAAGAACAGAATACCTAGGATTCATCATCGATGGAGACGGAGTCAGGATCGATCCTGTCAAAACTAAAGCAATATGGGAATGGAAACTACCAGAAACTAAGAATGGCATACTGTGCATTAAAGGATTCTGCAACCTCTATCGCCGATTCATAGAAGGGTACAGCCGTATAGCTAAACCCTTATATGAGCTCACCAAAAAAGAGGTAAAATGGAACTGGACAGACAGTCAACAACTAGCATTAGATGAACTACGGCAACACCTAACCACTGCACCACTCCTGGTACATGATGATGCAGAGAAATAGATCATCATAGAAACCGATGCATCAAAATATGTTTGCTCTGGCATATTATCACAAAAAGGGGAGGATGGAAAATGGCGACCAGTGGCATACCAGTCAAAAATGATGTCACCTGCGGAATGCATCTATGACATACACGACAAAGAGCTGTTAGCAATCGTGCAAGCTCTAAAAGAATGGAGACAATATGCAAAAGGGAGTAGACATCGAGTAGTGATACTTAGCGACCACAAGGCCCTGGTACCCTTCACCACTACAAAAGACCTCAACGGCCGACAAATTCCCTGGAGCCAAACACTCAGCCAATACGATATCAAGATACAATATGGACCTGGAAAAGATGGAGGAAAGTCAGACTCCCAGACGAGAAAAGTGGGAGACATCTCAGGAAAGAATAACGAAAGGATTGAACCGAAATACACAATCCTGCTACAAACGGACTCTACTTTGAAGCAAGGGAAGTAGTGAAGTTTACAGAAGATGACAAAGGAGTCCGAGTAGCAAGCAAAACTGATATAAAAATAAGGGCACTCCACGATGCCCTTGCAAGAGGAGACAAGGCGATGGAAGAAGTGGCACTGGGTGCATGCCAATGGAAGGAAGGATACCTATGGTATCAAGGGAAAATTTGTGTCCCTGAAGAAGAAGCGATAAGGACAACAATAATATGACAAAGCCACGATGCATCAACAGCCGGCCGTAGGGGAACAAGCAAAACTAGCGCCCTTGTACCCAGGCAATAATACTGGCCAAAGATGCGTCAGGATATCAGACGATATGTCAAAAACAGCGATACCTGCCAAAGGACAAAAGCAATCCGCTATGCACCATATAGATTACTGCAGCCAAACGAAGCACTACACCAACCATAGAAATCCATTGCAAGGGACTTTATCACCGACATTTCCGATATCAGCTGCCTATGACACCATATTAGTGGTAATCGACCGATTAACCAAAATGAGTTATTTCATACCTGGCAACAAGGATATGAATACTAAATACTTTATGCAAATATTCCAGAGGGAAATGTTTCGCATACAGGGACTGCAACAGGATATTATCATGGATCGAGGAACCTTTTTCACATCGGACTATGGAGAGAAACGACGAAATTATTAGTGATAGAGTGTAGGTTGAGAACCGCTTTCCATCCTCAGACCGATGGACAAACCGAGAGGACAAATGGTATACTCGAACAATACTTACAAGCCTATTTTAATAGTCAACAGGACGACTGGGCCGAACTACTACCATTGGCAGAATTCGCATACAACAATGAAAGACAAGAAACAATAAAAACCACACCATTCCATGCAAAATATGGTCACCACTTAGAGCACGTAGCAATTGGCCACATGATCACAAATGAAAGAACCGATAAGGAAGAAATGTGTCAGCTGCACTGTGTCCTACGTCAAGAAATGGTTTTTGCACAGTTAAGACAGAAGGAAAAATACGATCAACGCAGAAAACCCAATCCGAATCTCAAGTCAGGCGATATGGTCTGGTTACTGCCAAGGAACATCAGGACTACTAGACTCTGCAAGAAGCTGGATTACAAGAAAATCGGACCATTCAAGATCCTCACGAAGGTGGGCACAAGTGCCTATAAATTGGCCTTGCGCCAATAAATGAAGATCCACAACATCTTCCTTATCTCACTCCTCAAACCCTATCACAACAATCAATTCCCCTCACCAAGATAATCACCACCACCACCAATCAAAATTGAAGTAGAAAGGAAGTACGAACTTGAAGAAATCATCGATTCACGTATACATTGAAGACGCCTACAATACAGAGTCAAGTGGACTGCCTACTCACCAGAACACGACAAAACGTAGTACCCTGCAGAGAAATTCACCAATGCCAATATCGCTGTTGAACGTTTCCATCAGCAGTACCTCAGAAAACCCCGAATGGGTTACAGTAAAGATCGAACCCTTGGAGGAACAATCAAAGGAACAAATGACCTTGGCACCCGGCGACGGTTGGGGCGATAGTCAAAGAGCTATCACACCAACCAGCCCCCCATATGCAACGCTGTAACGACCCCTAGATCAGTTGGTATAGCTTACCGAACCTCAGCCCAGACAGTGGTCCTACTAGGACGTGGACAGGAACGGTACCAGACACCTGCAAAGTGACATAGCGACCATATATACCTTTCATGAAGAAAGGGTACTTAGGTACCTAGTTAGATAGGGTAACCCAGCAAGGCCGGGAAACCTTGATGCACACTTAGGTAGGGTAACCCCGCTAGACAGGGTAACCCGGAGCTACAGTCAGGCAGGGTAAACCTCTTTGTAGGGTAACCCGGAAGCAGGGTTAGGAAGTGTAACCCTTTGGATAGGGTAACCCATCTCCTCAGTTAGGCAGGGTAACCACTTAGGCAGGGTAACTGGGAGGCCCTAGGAAAACATGGTAAGCAGTGTAGACGCCACCAGGTGTGCTACATAGGTGTAACCAGGTGTTTCTAGCTCGTGGAATAGCGTGTAACAAATAGGTCAGTTACGCGGAATCTTCTGGTGACACAAAGGGGCATTACACAGACTTCCGCAGCGATTTGCACCATGATTGGGCCCAGCTACCCTACCTTGGGGATCGCGGGTGAAATCGTTAACCTCAAGTTACCCACTCCTAACGTTACGCGAAAGGCAAAATCCTACTACATGTACCCCGGGAGGTTCGTGTGATTTTGGCGCATCCAACACCCCCTTGCGGCTCCCACGTTCGCCCCTTGCGACGGGTGGGAAAGGGTGACAGTTGGTAAAAGGCTAACAAAACTGAGAAATCGAAGGTGGCAGTGTAACCCCGTATACGTCACTGCCGTCCTTCCGACCAGATGCTGTCCGCAGGATATATATAGGGGTGGGCGACGGCCGACCCGGGCAAGTTGTTAGTATTGACATCAGATGGCCTTCCGAGGGTACTCTAGGTGCCTATAATACCTATGGGAGGTATGGGTGTCCCCCGGAATAGGTATCTGAGAGTCGGGGATAAACCGAAGTTTGTCCGGATAAAACTCTACTACTTACACAACGATAGCCCAGGCGCTATACCATTACTGAGGCACGTTACAGGACTCTAAGAGGCATTCAGTCTTATCACGGCTAAGGTGATCCCTGAACGGTTGGCTATAAGTAGCGCCTATTTAGCCAACTCCGTAAAGACACTTATATGGGGAGCTACGCAGTCACAAGAAAAGCTGCCGATAGGCCAAGTAGACACAGTTGACTGCAGTGCTTGCATAGAGGGAAAAGGCCATTGGGCTACTGAGGCTCATACCTATGTTTGGGTCAAAAGTCGGGTTGTCAGTTGGCCATTGACAAGACGGCGATCGGAAAGGTTTTTCTCTCCTGCAGGCATAATCAAAATGCATTACAGAAAACCTTTATGATTGAACGGACTCAACTTATACGAGCGATCCACAGGCCCTGAAGTTAATTCGGGAAGGGCCATGTGTCAGATGATCCCTGAGTGGAGAAGGCAGCTCTCTTAACGGTCGGAGTAGGGATGGGTGTCGCTGGCTTTATAATTCTACCTAAGTAAACGCGAACGGCACTTTACTCTGATAACCAACAATCCTCTCGAGAAAACACTTGAATTGAGTGAAGCTCTGGCTTAACGATATTAAGTTTAATCATTTGATTCAATTATTTTATCTTTACCTTCTGTGAACTTTGCGTTGAGTCTTTTGATGCGGTCGCAACCTTAGGATCCAGCTTCTATAGGGTGCCCCCGTTACAAACGCAATTGGAATGACAAAAACAGGCAGAACATAACCCTCTTTCATGGACTGCCTGCTATGAGGACTACTGCCACATTCATTTACCTGATAAGGGAGGATCTAATTGGTTTCCTAAACAACCAAAAATACGCAAACAACAACAACCCCCCTAAGGACACGTCCTGGATCCATGGCTTCAAGGATGACTGTGGTGCACATCGACATGAGAAAATCGCTGCTGGGTACTACCGAAGACGCACTAGGAAAGTGGCTCCCCTGAAGGAAAATGATGTACACATACGGAAAGGAAAGGCATCTGTGAGGACACTGTTGTGGAGAGAGTGGGGCGAAACAAAGGAAACGGATATTACTCCAGATCTGGGATGCCTTGAACCAGAAATTGATGGGTAACGAAACCAACTTGGCACCGTCGAAGCAAGGTAGGATTACACATGACTCATAGTTATGAGTCATAAGGCTGATAGATTTCGCACTATGACACATTAGTAGTTATGCGGTTTCACACCAGGCACATTAGTACAATCATTATTATATTGTAATTGGTTGATCGTGCGCATGACCCACCCTTTTGACTCATATGATGTAATGATTTTCACACATGACTCATAGTATGAGTCATGGGTTTTGCACTTGTGACCACTTTAGGGCACATGCCTTGTTTTATGAGTTTTGATTGGTTTGGTACGCTGCGCAGTTGACTCATAGGAGTCAGCTGCTGGATTACATAGTATGACTCAATATGAGGCATGCTGAGAGTGTGACTCATAGATAGGAGTCACCAGGGTTAGGGTTGAGGGAAGAGTACCTATATGAGGCCCTCTAGATGGCCTGTATTTAGGAACGGTTCGCTTCGCCTATTTTCCTGCTTCTACAATTTGCACCATCACGTCAAAGTGTACACGGTTCCCATGCTCCCACGCAGACCTCGTCTCGCTTAGACCCTAGGGTTCCCTAAGTCCGGTCATGGCGCAAGCCAATCCCCTTCTCCCTCCCCACTTTGCCTCCGCCTGTGGCCCCCCCTCGGCCACTGCCTCCACTGCTGATGTTCCACCCCATCTTAGGTTCCTTACCTCAATCCTCGATCAGACCAAGGAAGTCATCAACCTTTCCTCCGACCAAGTTCCCTCTCTCTCCCCCTCCAGCCTTGAGGATCTCTCCACCAGAGAGACCATCATGCTCCTCCTCCTGTGTAGTGCCCTTCATGCGATCTCTCCCTTAGGCACTCAACTTGAATCCCTCTCAGCCACTGTGGCTACGATTAGCCCCTGGACGGCCCGTCTCTCCACCCCTGTGTTCCCCTCTGCACCCTTCCTTGCCTCTATCCATGCGGAGTTCCAGCATTTGGCACACAGAGTCACACAGGCCCCACCCCGCCCCCACCCACC
>QFET01002351.1:0-61426 GCA_003316355.1 Tuber calosporum
GATAGACGGAATCATATATCGTTGCCGGTTGCGCGATATAGATAGTCGAACCTTAACAGCCGTCTGCGCTTCTACCCCTGGAAACCCAGTCCTCCTAGCCCTGGCAGTAGGTTTGGCTGAAGCCGGCGGTACTTTTGTGAGGACAAGCGGTGCCGGAGTTTGTGGTGTGGCTGGCAAGGGAGTTGCCTCTGCCACCGCATATGGTCGCTCAGCTTCTAAAACTATAGTTGGCGTTGATGGCTCAGCCGGAAGAGCTGCAACGGCAGTCATAGTTTTAGGTTTTGCGAGTCTCTTTTCCTTAGTTAACCCTGCGAGGCGTGAGAACCTCCACACCTTGTCTGAACTGGAAGGGCTCGGAGATCGGCTGGCTAGGCGGCTTCACCAGTGAGGGCAAAAGGTGATACTCGCGATGTGCCTGGAGTGAGGCCAAGTCCCAAAGATTCCCTGGCATGTGGCGTTAAATGTTCATGCCATGTGACATTTGCCATGGCTTCCGCAAAGTGCGGGGCAAAACTAAACGGTCCTGTGCGGACAAGGGGAAGCGGAGGAGCTTGCTCCATAATCACATCATTTTCGGAATCAATGCTGATTCCTTAACTCACTGCCTACTCGAGGGCCTTTAGGCGACCCTTCAGCACTTGCGCTGTCATGACCTGCTGGCGATAGGCATCTTGGACCTTCTTTACCCAGTCGGTGGCCATGTTGACCATTTTCTCTTGAAAATAGGTCTGCTTTGCCTGCACAAAGTATTCGAGTTGGGACTGTGCTTCCACGAACCTACGGCATACTTCATATAGGATGTAATTCTCAAAGACTTCGTGGGTAAAAGGTTCAAAAGTAACCCCTTCAGGGACCGCCTCAGGTACCATCACGGAGGGATTGTGGGTGATGGATTCCATGAGTGCCCTAAGATGGGAGACCAACATGGTCTGACATTCCTCAGGCACCTCAATGGGTGCCGCTTCAATCAACTTCGTAACCGCCTCCCAACCCAGGCCCCTAAGGTCTGCGATAACATCGTATTCCAAGAGGGGATCCAGTGTGGGAGGGACGGTAGTCCATTGTGAACGCGTAAGAGACATTTCAGAAATAATACTTTCCACCCTGGGTTACTTGTTCCCGACAAGGTTACCAGTACTCGTAAATGTCAGAAAGGGGTCTCGAGGACCAACAATTCTCAGGAGAGAGTTAAGTGAAGAGCTTAACGATATACTGTAACGGGGGCACCCTATAGGAAAATGGGTCCTAAGGTTGTGACCGCGCCAAAAGACTCAACGCAAAGTTCACAGAAGGTAAAGATAAAATAATTGAATCAAATGATAAAACTTAATATCGTTAAGCCAGACCTTCACTCAATTCAAGTCTTGTCGACAGGATAGTTGGTTATCAGAGTAGAGTGCCGTTCGCGTTTCCTTAAGTAGAATTATAAAGCCAATGACACCCATCCCTACTCCGACCGTTAAGAGAGCTCCCTTCTCCACTCAGGGATCATCTGACACATGGCCCTTCCGGAATTAACTTCAGGGCCTGTGGATCGCTCTGATAAGTTGAGTCTGTTCAATCTTAAAGGTTTTCTGCAAAGCATTTTGATTATGCCTGCAGGAATGAAAGAGCTTTCCGATCGCCGTCATGTCAATTGCCAACTGACAATCCGACTTTGGACCCAAACCTAGGTATGAGACTCAGTAGTCCTATGGCTTTTTCCGTCTATGCAAGCACTGCAGTCGACTGTCTCTACTTGTCCTATCGGCAGCTTTTCTTGTGACTGCGTAGCTCCCCCGGTAAGTGTCTTCAATGATTTGGCTAAATAGGCACTATATATAGCCAACCGTTCAGGGATCACCTTAGCCGTGATAAGACTGAATGCCTCTTAGAGTCCTGTAACGTCCCTCAGTAATAGTATAGCGCCTGGGCTATCGTTGTGTAAGTAGTAGGGTTCTATCCAGACAAACTTCTGTTTATCCCCGACTCTTGATTAGCTATTCCGAGGGACCCCCATACCTCCCATAGGGATTATAGGCACCTAGAGTACCCTCAGAACGCCATCTGATGTCAATACTCACAACTTGCCCGGGTCAGCCGTCGCCCACGCCTATATATATCCTGCGGACAGCATCTGGTCCGAAGGACGGCAGTGACGTATACGGGGTTATGCTGCCACCTTCGATTTCTCAGTTTTGTTAGGCTTTTGCCAACTGTCACCCTTTCCCACCCGTCGCAAGGGGCAAACGTGGGAGCCGCAAGGGGGTGTTGGACGGGCCAAAATCACTCCAACCACCCTGGGGTACTTGTAGTAGGATTTCGTATTTCGCGTAACGTTAGGGGAGGGTAACTTGAGGTCCACGATTTCACCCGCGATCCCCAAGGTAGGGTAACTGGGCCCTATCATGGTGCAAATCGCTGCGGAAGTCTTTGTAACGCCACTTTGCGTCACCAGAAGGTTCCGCGTAACTGACCTATTTGTTACACGCGATTCCACGAGCTAGAAACACCTGGTTACACGAATGTAGCACACCCGGCGGCGTCTACACTGCTTACCATGTTTTCCTAGGGCTCCCTCTTACCCTGTCTAAGTGGTTACCCTGCCTAACTGAGGAGATGGGTTACCCTATCTAAAGGGTTACCCTGCCTAAGCATGCTTCCGGGTTACCCTACTCAAGAGCGTTACCCTGCCTGACTGTAGCTCCAGGTTACCCTACCTAAGTGTGCACTAAGGTTACCCGGCCTTGCTGGGTTACCCTATCTAACTAGGTACCTAAGTACCCTTTCCTCATGAATGGTACTTATGGTTGCTATGTCACTTTGCAGGTGTCTGGTACCGTTCCTGTCCACGTCCTAGTAGGACCACTGGCTGGGCTGAGGTTTGGTAAGCTATACCAACTAATCTAGGGGTCATTACACCTTGTTGTTCCTAGAACGATTCTTCTGCTTTTGTAACCCTGCAGACTGCCTTTATCTATTTGCTATCCAATTCATAATTTTCATCCGATAGTGTATGAATGTTTTGAATAGGATGTTGGCGCTGATTTATATTTCTTCAAGCGATACTGCATACTTCTACCTCGATATTCTAGTTTTCTATGGTAAGGACATACTTCTATGTCCCCTGTATACATGACCTTCTTCATCTCTGTTAAGGCTTTTTGTGCCTTATGCATTCTAAAGCATAGTTCAGTAACTTTGGCCTAGAGAGTCATCCAGAAATCATAACCCTTATGTTTTGGGATTCTGAGGTCCCCTGTTATCATTTTCTGATAACCTATCATGAAAAGGTGTCACCTCGGTTCCTTCTATTCTTCCTACAGCATACTAGAAATTTTCTTCCTTGTTGACCCATTGCCATGGGTTTCTCCCAATGTAGTCCTTGCAATATAGTAGCCATACTCGCACATCCTGAATAGGCTTATTCTCGTACTTAAATAGTAGATCTGCTTGACGGTGGTTGGTCCGCAACAATGCTTGCCCCTGCGGTCGACCCATGCATCTACTTAGGACTCAAATTTTTGACCAGGCAAGGGTCTTTGTGATGGTTTACCATCTCGTCGAGAGCGGTAACATCTCTCTTTATAGCCTGGGTCATCGTCTCTCTGGTTGGGTGTATTCGTCGGTGGAGGCAGTGGTGGTCCTTTCCCTGCCTTTCCATTTCCATCTCGGCAGTCCACTCCCTTTCCCTTGTCTCTGCTGGGAATGAACCGGAACTCTTCTGCTCTATCAGCTGTTGTCCATTTTTCCAAACGCGGATTTTCCACAGGCTGTGGTGCCACTCTTTCCATCACACTTGGTGGGTTTTTCGTATCTTATACTTGCACCAAATTTTCATTCATCGGAGTCAACCCTTGATTTGGTTGTTCCTAGGCAGCAGTCTGTCTGACCACGCAGGCCTCCCTTTCTGCCCTCACTTGTTCGAGGCGCTGGTGAAGTTCTCGTAACTCCTCCCTGGTCCGCTCATATTCTTTTTGTGCGGCCACTTGCCTTTGTTAGAGTTCTCCTTTTTACCTTGCTAACGCCTGTTCTGGCTGGCTGTCTTGTCCACCAACTCTTGTCCTGTTGCCCTAATGTTAGCCTGACGTGGGGTATTTACTGCTTCATAGTGTGAAGCCCGTTCTTCCTGTGCCCGCAACTTTGCTTCCAATCGTTTGGTGGTTCCATCTTAATGTGCAGCGGTTTGTGTTGCTAACATTTAAAGTCTCGAATTGACTTGTTACAACTCTTCGCCAATGAATTGTTCCCCATGGGTTAACCGTTGGGCATAGTGCTGGGGTTGGTTTGCCTGGTCCTGAGCTAGACTAGATATTTCACGGTAGGCCAGATGTTGCATATCAACTCATTCTGGGAGGGTACAGTCGAAGCAGGCCTTTGCCTGGTCGGTGCGTTCAGCTAATCAATCCATAGCTGGATTTCTGGCATCGGGGGGACGAGGAGTGCTTGATCGAGTACCCATGGCCGACTTTCTGACCCCACTTGCATGTGAGGGGTGGTGGAGTGCAACAGGTGACCTGGAGCGCACAGGTCCATGATGGCTTCCCACCAGCCAAACCTCTTCGATGTTGAACTTTGGCTTGTCCTTATCCACAGTCTGTTGTTATGTGGACCTTCCTTAATATGGATTAGGATGTCTTCTCAATCCCCACATGGCGGGTGTAAAGGATATATTTATGGACTAAGAACACTAGGTTCAACTCTCCACAATGTCGCAGCCAATCAGGGGGTGCCACCAGAAGGATGGCCAGTGACGTTCTTTATCTGTTTCTGAGAAATCTTAGGGGTCGGTATGTGTTTATTGTCAGTGAACCACGAGGATTAGTAGGGGTCTGGTAGGAATTCGATCTCCGGAAGAGCTTCGTATAGGTGGGTTTCGATAGATGTCATAAAGTTTGTTAGACGAGGTTCAAGAATTCACTCGTCAAGGAGGGTAGAATCAGCTATGAACTGGTATGATTCCAGAGGTATGACTTCGAAATATCTGATGGTCATATGTTGAACCTTGGTAACAAGGAGAAATAATCAATATATTGTTAAGGGTAGTCTATTCTAATGGCAAGGGAATCGGACTAGTCTTAAATCTTTCTTCGTAAACGGTGATTGCCTAGCAAGGCTCGTAGGTAAAGATTTTTTAGTAAAAACATATGCTATTGATAAAATCTCTTCTCCATTGCTTAATGATGGCTAAAACTCGGGAGACACTATAATATTTATATCCCGCGTCTGAATGTTCGAGGACTACAACTGGATTTACATATGAACAGGTATTTTTCTCCTCAACCTTCATGTCTTGATCCATGAGCGAACCTGCTTTGACCCTGAAACTTTCTCTTCCCCCGTACAGCTAACGGTATGGTCCTGGCTCCTGACTTCTCAGAGGTTGTGGACCCACTAGGTTTTAGTTGTCATCCTTCTTTTGGCTGTTAAGATATGATCGCCCAGTTTGGAATGTACCAATAACTTCTTAGAACTCCAAGGGTCAGCGTGGTTGTTAGCTGAGTCTGCATTGTGCAGTCTTATCCGGCTCTCCAGATGGCTTTCAGGATATCTAGTATTCACGATCCGGCCAATCCATTCTTGTCTTCAATACCTCTCCTGATCAACGTGTTCCGCTAGGTTCATTAACATTATAGGCATCAAGGGGGCGTCAGCGATCTCTCGGTGGGTGTCGGAGTAGCTTACATAAATTGTGCGTTGATAACGATCTTGGACTACCCGGGCTCTCTTAATTTCACCTTTTCGTAACCTTTCGAGTTTTTGAAGGAATCACTTCGTTTTACTTCCTAGACGTAGCCAGAGATGCTCTCTCATTTAACCTGTGGACAGCATCCTGGCGGACAGACAGCGACGACGTATACAGGGTTACAAGAAATGTTCCAATTTCTCGTTTTTCTAAGTGAACGAGCAACTGCATCAGATACCTCTGTCGAATCCCAGGGCGAATGCCTGTGCATGAGGATTATGATTGCTAGTAGAGGTTCAGTCTCACGCTCTTCTTCCTGAATGTCATGTAATCTTCTCCCAAGTCATTTGTGCCTAACAATCGCGCTTAACCCGCCAAGGAGTTCTTCTCTGAATCCCCCTTCCCTGACATAGGCCCCTGGCACAACTCTTCACCCTCATTCAGTACAACTGCCTTGGGAGCTGGAATGTGTTTCTTTCCTTATTCAATAGCCTTGACTATGTCCAGACCCCCATACTTAGTCACCCTGCAAGATCCTCCTATTTTTAAGGGTAGGCTACCCCTATTTTCCTTTTTAAATAGTTTTCCCCATCGACTGCTAATTGTGCTGCAGCTAGGGTTGCCATTTCCGCTCTCCTTGATTTCATCCAAGTTTTTGCATTGCTAGAAGGTTTTTTTTCATTCGCCTGGATCTCATGCCAATTGATGTTCCCTCTTGTGCAGACCTGTTTAATTCGGCTCACAGTGTCTTCCATGTTTACATTGAATACTCCACCACCGGGCTCTAATCCGAACTCCGCACAATCACACCACCCTCCATATTGAGGGAACATGCCTTCCCTAACCTACTGGTTGGGGATCTGAAGCTCCACCATCCTCTTCCGGACCCTCTACAGGTCCTTTCAGATATTGAATTTAACCTTTCTTCCCCCTATTTTGACCTAGCCTCCGAGCTTACCTACTGACTTTGAACACAACAGGAGTATTCACTAGGTTCCCCTTCGATGGCACTACTAGACCACTAGTCCCAGGTCTTGCCTTCATGAATTCATCTCTTGATCCCTTTGTTAGTTCATGGAGTGTCACCCTCCCTCTGACTGGCTCTGACCACGTCCCCCTCACCATCACCCTCATGACTCCCACTCTATGCCAACCTGACTCCACCCCTAACTGGACTAAAACTGATTGGCAGCTACTCTTTTCTCTTGAGAGAGATCAATCTGTCCAAGCACTTCCCCCTCACCCCACATCAGCCTTACTTAGTGCCTCGTTCGATCTCCACCTGGGCACCCTCACCTCCCTCCTAACCCTACAACACCAAATAAGGGTCCTTGTTTTAGGTCAACGCCCTAGTGGACAGCTGAGCTATCATACTCGACCAAGTCTCCAACAGGGAAGTAAGGATATCACGCATGTCCTGTCTACCACGCTCTCAGCCAGTGCCTGAGCCTTCCACCTTGGACATTTCTAGGCCATGAAAATGGGCCTGGTATCCCAAGGGAACATATTCCATGCCTCCTTGGACCCTAAGAGCCTTTTCGGCAACGACTGCTCCGTTCTGTTCCCCCATATGAATGACCCTTCATCTTCATATCGATAAGGAAGGACTGAACTGGCGTTTGGCAAACTTAAAGCATAGCAATCGTTCCATTTCTTAACAGAGAAGCTTGGCAATTCAAAATTCATAGCAAAAATAATAGGCCGATAAATATTATTAAAATATAGTCAGTAAATTTAATATAATGTATCAAATACGAACTTTGAGTTTATAGACAGAAAATCCAATCAAAATCACAATGGCTACCAATATCAATCTGAATACCTACCATGCAGCACTAATCCACAGACACAGACAGATTTCAATTAGCACTGCCGTTTATAGCCATCTCTACCTCTCAAAAATTCCTATTCATACCTCTATCATACTGGTGTGCTTTTTAAAGAAGAGATTCTTTCACGACATCCTTGCCGAACTATGGAGATGATTTGAATGCCAACTACAACAATGTTGGACCTATGTGACTGGGTTGTCGAACATGGACTTCTTGAACCAACAATGGGATTAGGAGTTGAGGAGCAACTTGTGATATTCCTCTGGATAATTGGACATGGAGCTTCAAACTGGGAGGCCCAGGTGCATTTCCAACATAGTGGAGATACAATTTCTCGGTAAAATATATTATTGGTTTCCAAACTATAGTTTAATACCCCCTACTAAACTGTAATTATTCTAATCATTGAATAGTCAATTCCATCGAGTCTTAAAGGCACTTTTGCCCTTATATGAAGTATTTGTATGCCTTCCATCAAATAATACACCTGCCTGTATTAGGAACGATTGGGGAATGATGTCCTACTTTAGCGATATTCTTTGAGCAATTGATGGAACTCAGGAATTGGCCCATATTCCAAGCCAGCTACAAGGACCATATCGTGATCGGAAGGGAACTCTTTCATAAAATGTTCATTGCTGGATGTAGTATGGATATGTACTTCTTCTAAGTTTGTCCTGGTTGGGAATAGTCTGCAAAGGATGCCCGTGTTTTGGAAAATGCGGAACTAAATGGCTTTCCAAGATAAGAGGGAATAGCATATTTGGCAGATGCTGGATATGGACTTCGTACCAGTTTTTTAACACCTTATCGGACAGTGTGATACCACCAGCATGAACAAACTCAAGCATAACTATGCCCAAAGACAAAGGTGGAACTTTTCAATATACACCATGCTCAATTACATAATGTAATTGAACTGATCTTCGTTGTTTTACGCCGACGTTTTCATATTCTCAATGGCAAATCTGAGTATGATTTGGAAACCGAAGCATAGTTGGGATTAGTTGTTTGTACCATTCATAACTTTATATCTTCATCGAGCCAAGGGTGCCGAAGATGAGTTTTATAAGGAGGAGAATGTTTCTCCAGAAAATGGTTTAGGAAATAATAATATGAGTGGGGTTTCTGAGCAGGAAGGGGGGAGGGATATTGGACAAGCACAGGACATGAGGGATATGGTAATGGAAAGGGGAAGAAGAGCTACACAGATGTGGATTGACTATGTACAATACCAGAATAATAAAATCTAATACTAATTACAATCAATTGGTTAGCCTTGATAGTATGAAATTTGCCTTCCTAGCCACTGTTCCTCATCCTCCCCTCTATCTAATGCCGGAAATATTTCTGCTTTATTTGAATTCTCAAACAGCTCGTATCCAATAAGGATATCTTCAACAGACCATCGAGGTCTACAACGGTAGGTTTCACGGAACTTGGAGACGGCCTGTTGAACAGCGGTCACAACAGGAGGATTCAGAAGTGGAGCAGAGACCATTTTCTCGACTGCAAGGATATGGCAGTCAGAGGCAGACTAAGAACGTTCGCGAATCTGACCTAATATTCTAACTGGTTGTCCATCATATGCGTTTCTCTTTTTATGCTGGAGGGGACTCTCAGTCGTACCAGGAGAATGTGAAGGAGGATGTGTACCAGGATCCTCTTAACCAAGAAGGTCAGAGTCAACTGAGTTAGTTGAGTGCATCCCAGGGTATATTGCCTGGCGTCCAGGAGCCTGGGTAGCTGTTAGGATTTCTGCCAACTCCACTCTAATGGAAATCGGCTTATTCCTGAATTCCTCCATGGCATGCTGTTTTTATGATCTCCATATCCCTGACCTCATCTGATGCTGTAACAGCACCAGTCAAAGTATCAAATCCATACCCAATCATCTCCTTCAACCTTGCCTAGACCTTCTATTTCGTTTTCAACATTTCTAGTTTCCCTTGACACTTCTCCCCCGTAACCAGATTCGCCATATTTGTCCTCCTTTGAACCTTTTCAGCAATCCCATGCCACACCTCCATGTTAAAGCCGTTGTTGGACCTTTCCCCTGCTCTAATTGGTTGCAGAAGCTCCTAAAGCCAGGTGGCAGTCGTCACGGGTGACCAGCCAATAGGACGTGAATGCAGACTTTTGGGTATGGAGGTTCTTTCAGTAAAGGATGCAAGGATATTGCAAGTTTCGACTAATTCAAACGGAGATTGGCTTGTTCCAGATATGGGAGTTAGGGCTGGATCGACTGGTATTTGGAGGCTTCCTTGACTGTATCTCAGGCGTGTTAGACAATAATACTCCTTTGAACTTCCACTGTGTCACTTACCTGATGCTAGCAAAATCCTCCATCATAGGCCTCATCAATGGCAGCTGACCTTGCTCTTCCGGTTCGTCGGTTGATTAGGTTGCATTGTGGTAGTTGAACAGACAGAATTTTCTGTGAACACGGGTTGCGTTGCAGTAGTTGAGCGGAGAAAATAATAGGTGGCAATGAACGGATCAGATGGTAATGAACGGTTGATTTGGGAACGACCGTTCAAAGAAAGTGCAAAACCATTCCTCTACACCCAACTATATAGATACTGAACGGACGACCCGCCTTCCGTTCTCGCCGAACAGGGCCTAAGTCAGTATGGGGTGCACATCGAATTGCTACCACATGACTCCCTGACCAGTTCCACTCCTTTTCTAACGCCACGACACCTGTTGATGTCAACACCTTTCTTTTGCTTCATTTTTTTCCTTCAAAAGACCTCTAACTCCTGCATTCCATCCTGCGACCCTTTGCAGATTTCATGCCACTTCAGATTCAGGAAGTCTCCCTTTCCTTCTGCAACTCCTCTAACTCCACCGCTCCTGGCTCTGACCTGATCCCCTATGATATATGAAAGAGGATCAATAAGATCAACCCCTCCTTCCTTTCCGCCCTCCTAGGTCTCCTCCTGACCTATGGGTTCCACCCCGCCTCTCGCAAAATATCCAACGGCATTGTCCATTCCAAGCCCTGCAAATCTGACTACAACTCCCCCTCCTCCATTAGTGTCATTGTCCTCCTAGAAATTATCTCTAAGATTCTGGATAGGATAATGGCAACCCGCTTATCACTAATGGCCTACACAGTGGGCCTCAACCACCAAAACTAATACGGCTCACTCCCTGAAATAAGTACCTTCGACGCATGCGCAGCCCTCAAACATGAAGCCCGCATACTACAGTGTGGAGTCCTCACGACCTCTACCCTCTTCCTTGACATCAAAGGAGGCTTTGATAATATTTGCCCTAGTTGCTTATCTTCCCTTCTTTGCACTAAAGGCATATCTCCATAGATTGTTTCTTGGGCTAGTTCCATTTTGACTGACCGCAAATGCAGCCATGTTTTTCTGGGCTGTCCTAATATTTTCTTGCCTGTTCAAGTGGGTGCCCCCCTAGGCTCCCCAATCTCTCCTTTGTTATTTTTAATTTATGTATCTTCCCTACACCTGTCCATCCCTTAGGGGATCATGTTTTGCTATGTAGATGATTAACTGTCACTGTTGGGTTTGCGTCATACCGGAGGAACACACAACTTCTTCAACACTACTATACATGCCTTTGCATCAAGGCCACCTCACTCAGATTGTCCTCCTCTGTCCCTAAAACTGAACTAATCCACTAACGAACTACAAAGGATCGGTCTCCCACTATCTGTCTCCTGTCTCTCTTGATGGTAGTCTTTTCCACCCTTCATCCATAGTCCGATAGCTTAGATACTGGTTCTCACCCTCAATGGAAATCTCCTCTCACTTCCTCAAGAGGCTAGCCCTTGCCCACGGTCATTTGGACTCATAAGACAACTGTCTCTTCGCGGAATCGCAATTGTCTCCTACCTCAACTACTGGCTCGCTATCTGCCTGCTCCTACCGATCCTCCTCTATGGAGCTTACCTCCCTATCCCCAATGCCGCCATCATGGGGAAAATGGAAGTCTTTTGGAGTCAGGTCCAATGGTGGGCCACCAACTGTTTCTCATCTACTCCAGAATCTATCCTGCCCGGTGAGTCTTGCCTCGCACCTATGAACTCGCACCTCCCCTACCGCCGCAAGATGGCTGCACTATGGCTTGCCTGCTCCCCTCCCAAGGTCAATGCGGCTGCAGGCCTGCTGATCTCCTCATTTCCATCTTTTCCTAGCTCTAGAGGAGAGGACTCCTCCCACACCCACCTTCGTGGCCTCATGGCCAACTATATCCCCCTCCCTAGGACCAACCAAGGCCTATATCGGCCATCCGCTCCGACATACCCATCGATGGGATATGCTACCTCTTAGTCAAGCTGACACAGGGTGGCTTCAAACTCCCTCAAATAATTTCTCACCTCCATGTAGGCACAGTCTATGCCCCCCCTCCACCAATCCCATGCGCCGTCTTCTACAAACTGATCAAGGAAGACTGTAGAAAGGAGCTCCTCGCAGATTGGACACTCCTGTCCCCTACCCCCCCTTTCAACCAGTACATGCTGTCCCACCACCCATATGCTTTTATGGGCCTCACCCGCTTCACAGAGGGCATAATACACCAGATGCGTGCTTTAAAGAGTAATCTCAAAATACAACCCTCATGCAGTGATGCTGATAACTCTCCTACTTGCTATTCCTGCACCTCAGGAGTTGAAACCTTTGAGCATGCAATCATGAACTACGCTTCCAAGTCTCAAGAACACGAGCTTTAACTTCCAAGCTATGCTCAAAAGGCCATGGCTCTCTGATTTGAGCCAACCTGAACATGACCCTAGGACTGACGTCATAGATTCACGCAACGCACACAAACTTCACCCCATTATGTCAGTAGTGATCGTTATGGTTGACTCCTCGTCCTCCGGCTATGACTCAGATTAAGTGGCTTTTCTTTCCTGCCCTATCTTTCCTTGCGGTTATGATTTGATTTAATTTCATTTCATTTATACTTTTTGAATTTGGCGCCATTTTTGGGTTTAGGGGACATTATTGTCAGCAGTAGGAGAGAACTGGTGTAGTTATTATTTCTGTTTTGCATGTTTGGAATTAATATTTCGTTGATGCCATAGCTAGTGCTCCATGCAGGTTCCTGTAGGTTAACTGTGAATATATGAGCTAATGAAAAAAAAAAATCTACGAAACCCGCGAGTTAGGCATTATTGAGGAATGGAGAAAAGATCGTATCAATTGCAAAAGTTTGACTGAAAACATCTTTCTTACTTTATCTACCAGCCCTCCTAGATAATCCTCATTTATGAAGTAAAGAATATAAGACTAGTCAGTCTTGCTTGCCCAAAGAACGGACTGCAGTTAACCTGGTTTTGGGAGGGGGATTTTTGTGTTGTTTCATAGGTTTTCTCCTTTTTGTAGCTTTATTGCTATCCATTGGCTATAGGAGCGTTTCTAGGACGTATTTGTGCAGGGTGGGGACTTCTGGGGGCTTCTGTGACTGTTATCATTTGTTACATAGGCTTTCATATTATCTTTGCTTTAGTTTCAGCTATTAGTTGGAAGGGGGAGGGGTTTCTGAAACTAGGTTACTAGGCGGGTCCTCGTTGTACCTTTGGTGGGGTTTAATTCGTTTCACAGTCTCTCTGTTGTTTTTTTATCATGTATTTCTTTTATCAGGTAAGGCTATTTGTCAATCCTGTTCTATGGCATTTCTAAATCATAACTGATAGTCTTAGATTTAAATGTTATTAGCAGCATTATTATTTTTAGCATTACATGGGTGAAATTGAGAACTTTTCTAAGCTGTCAGGTGTAACCCCTCTTCCCCATCTTATTCTTATATATATAATCCAATCTTTTGAAAATTATAAGTTATGTTTATAACCTAAGTAACCTGGTATAAAAAATCCTGTCCTGGCAAAGCTCAATCAACACCTTCTACCCAGCCTGAAGCCATCCTTGCAAATCTAATTTGGGACATTCGGTGACCCAAGGGCAATATTATGGTCCTAGTATATGCCAATAATTCACCTGTGCCTTACTCCTTAGCTAGAATCTGTGCTTGAACATAATGCTCTGTCTTCTCTAATGGGAGTTGGGAGTTCATCGATCCTCATGGATATCTTTCACACATACATCCAATATTTCCTTCCCAATCAGGATATTTAATTGTAAGAACCAGTCATGACTGGGCATATGTGTAGAGCTCTGTCAATCCTCTCCTGAGATTTAAATATAATATTCCTGATTATGGGAGAAGTAGTCTCCCGAGTTCTAGGATCATCGTTGAGATTTTCTGTATCCTTCATGGAGGTGGGAACGCCAGCACCGGAGATATAACCTTAAGTCTATTTATCTTTTGAGAAAGATGAAGTTTATCGATATTGAGGAGGATGATTTTCATAGGCATTCCCGAAGAGCCGAAACACGTCCCGAAGAATCACTTTTAGGGCTACAGGTTTGGTGAGTTTGAAGCTAGTTGAGATTTGTGAGTGAATGGAATTATTTTTCTAATTACATGCTTACAAGGAAGACCACAGAGGATATCCCATCATGGCTCTGGATGACCCTCCAGTGGGCTTTCGTCATAAGAGCTGGTTGCACAATTGCTTTGGTGTCGTCATTGAATACCTTCTGTACTCCTCCCACCCTATAATTCAGAAGAGGGACGAACCATGGCCTTCCATTCTTGACGTAGTGTCCTTAATATGGACCTTGTGGTCTCTAATATCAAGATCCTAGCTGCACGATCAGTAAAAAGCCATTGCTTCCGTGGTGAGGAAAAGATTGTCTTTGAGAACATTACAAATATGATCTGGTATTACACATAGTTTGTCTATCCGGTCAAAAAGCCTGCTGAAAATGATACCCTACTGGGAAGCTAATACCTGAGTGCAGGTACTGAGTTAATTTGGAGAAATTTAGCGATATCAAAGCTGGTAAGGACTTTTGTAAGTCTTCAAAGGAACATAGAACAACCCACAGGAGACTAAGTATGGCTAATTAGATACATTTAGTTGAAATCGAGGCATTCTAGTTTATGTCACATCTAGTGTCTGAGACCCAGTACATGATTGAGCACCTTTATGGCTTCTTGCATAAAACATCAACTGAAATAAAGGCGCGAGTTACCTATCTGGAGGAGAATAATCGGTTTCCTGCCTTCCCAGTGAAGAAGAGCTTAGTAATACGCATATCGTACCAGTTAGGACAAGAATGGGCATACCCGGGTTGGGATGTTGTTTCCAGTTTACAGCATGCAATATAGCAAAACTCTTGTTTCACAAGTGGTACGGAGGTGTTATAATTCTGGAGAGGAGCGATAAAACATTTTTTAATCGCACTAATGACATTCTAATATGCCTTACAACAGCATGTATATATTTTGCTTTTAAGGCTTGAAGTTCCAGTTCATAGGTTTAATTTCCACATTTCTCAGATCTGACTGCACAAGATTGGTTATGATCTTTTAAAAGTCCAAACAGGCTCTTCTAAAATCTATGATCATACTAAAAGGCAAAATTTAGATGTTTATCTTCCATAGTGTGCAACCTGGCAAGCACTACCCCCAGAAGTGAGAAATAAACTTTTTAATGATACTAAACGGCCGAGAATGCGAATGCTGGGCTAGAGGAAACTTATTTAGGATCTGGAGTCTCACGCCCCACTGAAGGATAAAGAAGCCATAGCCTTTATGGATTTGCAGTTTGCAGGTTATAAGGAAATCATGGCAGAGAATGAAAATTCAGATCCTGAAGAGGATGAAGTAGGTGTGGAGCTTGACGAGGAGTGGGGTTAGGCTTATTAATGTGCCACTTAGTACGAGATGTGCTATTAAAATGAAATCATGAAGTAATTAAAAGCAGTTATTAATTGTTAAAAATACTATCTAGAGTTAGACTTCAACTAATTGTGTGAAACAAAAGAGTCAGGGAAAGTCGTATGGAGCCAAGCAAAGATCCTTGAGAGCTGCCTAGGAATCATGAATAGAGCATCATGGCAAAGGAATACACTTCCATGATGGCATTGAACCCAAAAAGGGAATGTGTCATGTGAATGATGGTACAAAAACACTAGGGATCAAGCAATCTTAGGGTTGTGTAGTGAATTAGGTAGAATAGAGAAGCTTAATCAATAAATAGATAGTAAACGGGGCTATGAGGATGAAGAGCCTTAACAGTAGTATTGGATATCCAAATAAGAGTGTTTGGGTAGAATAGAGCAGGTGGTAATGATGAGGAGGAAGGGGAGGAATAAGCTTGGGTAGAGAAGAGCAAGTAAACTACAGGAAACACTGCATTTGTGTCGCACAGAGTTGTAAAGGGTTTACAAATTAGTGATTCAGAATAGGGTTGTTTAAGTCAATGGTGGGAACGGGACGGATAGGCTGTTGGACAGTATTATTGAGCCATGGGGCAAATGTCCATAACTGGACAATTCCTGTAGTGAGAGGTAGGGCTGGATAAACTAAATATGGCGAGTCAGGGTAGAAAATGGCCATGCAGTGCCTTGAATAAGATATAAAATGACCTGACGGCATTGAATAATAACGAAATTACTGACTATTAAGAAAAACCCTTTAGCCATAAATTTTATCTGCCACTATAAGACCTGGACAAGAGATACGCAGAATCGAGTTTTATAATTTGGCCCCCTACACCTCATATGCCTTATGATGGATAGGGGGAAATTGTGAGGTTTTGCTTATGTATCTTGAATTTCCTTGAATTAGTTAGATTTAAGGCAGATAGGAGGATTTGCTTTGTTTAGTGGTCATAAGTGTTTATAACAGTGGTCTGTAGAAAAGCTGCTAGCATAATATATGAGACTATTGGCATTAACCAGGAATGCAAGGGGCACCATATATTTATGTTAGGTATGGATCCGGCCGTCTATACTGTCAACCAAATATTTTGCAACGGGGAATTCCTTAGTATAACAGATTATCTACATAGGTTCAACTCCAGTCAATATTTTAGTTTTTAGAGTTATTGTCAAGCCATTGTAACTTTTAAAAATATAATCATATGATATTATGATCTCATAATAGAAACCCTATGGCTTGAACAAGGAAAAAATAACTATGAATACTGGGAGATTTAAACTTGGTTTAATATTTTTTGTTTGTAGCTGAATGCCAAGGCGTCCCCCATTGAAAAATATTTGGTTGACAGTATAGACGGCCGGAACCATACCCATTCATAGCCTCTGACTCTATTAGCATAATCATTAATAATAATAACAATCAAGATGCATGTTACAAATATCTTTGACTTTAAAAGGACAGGACAAAGTAGGAGCGCAACTTCCTTGACCTAGCCTATGGTTTTGAAAGCCATCTTGGTTAAGCAGCCTGTTGGATCTGCGGGTTGAAGGTTTCAATATCTTGTGTGAATACTCCAATTTGTTTCTCCCTACTGTCTGCCACAATCAAGTCAGTCACAACACAGTGTGGAATAGGTTTGTACAATCTCTGTCTAACACCCACAACTTGTAGTCCAGGTTGCAAGGGATTTTAAGCTGTCGTCTTCTTTCTGAGTTCTTCTGTCGTATGACCATTTTTTACCTCAATCACTATGTTGTTGTCAACAGAGATTCTTACAAGAACAAGAGAAATTTACAGTATAGCATTACTCAAGGCAGTGTTAATGGATTCCCTGAGGTGGCGAGGATTAAAGTTGGTAGGCGTAGTGGTAGGCTAAAGGATCAGGGTTCTCTCGGGATCTGGAGTGGCATCTCGATACTTTCTTGAAGGTGGGGTAGTTGTAAGAATAGTGGTATATCGTGTTGCATGGCCCATAATATTATCCCAAATCTGCTTAGAATATGGTGGAATATAGGTAGTGGTGGCAGGAGTAGTCTGTTGTTTATGTCTAGAAAGAATATGATTTAAAGTCTCTTTCGGCTAGGTAAGGCTGGTCTCAATTGCCTCCGAAATTTTGTCTGGGGTACTAGCAACTATGGGTGCTGCTTCAGGTATATAGTTGTCTGGATAGCTACTGATGGTAAGAATTAGTTGGCTGAGAAAGCCCTGTTCTACCAGAAGAAAGCTCTTGTGTACATCCTGTATCTGGTCAACTAAATCATAGATTAATTCTTTAAAAGAGACTTATCTGGGTCTTTTAGTAGAGGTAGGAGGATAAGGTATAGAAGTGTAAATCTGGTGCAATGGAGTAGTGAGAGAGGAAGTAATGGGAATGAGATTTCTTCTGGCTGTGCTTCTCATCCTGTAGACCCCAAAATGAGGGTCAGCAGGAAGTCTTATAGGTGGGCTGCTACGATCAGGTGGCGACGAAGAAATCCAATGGTTCTTAATATTAAGAGGGACTAGAGTAGTAGCCACAATTGGAAAAATAGATGTGAGGGCATGGGCTAGAGGTGGGGTAAAATGGAATTAAAGTGGGATAAACCTGAAAAGATAAGAAGTAGTGATAATAGTTGACAGGGTAACCTGAATCAGAGAAGTGGGGAAATAAACAACTCCAGAAAATTACTACAAAGTGTGCAAGGTGAGCAACTAATCACAACACAAGTGGCTAAATAAAAGGAACTTAGCTGAAATTTCCACAGTATATCATGAATGGCTTCCTGAGTGTTCAGTTAAAATATAATAGCTGGAGGTCTAAAGGTACTGCAGCAGTAGTGCAAATGGGGATTTTATGGGTTAGAAAAGGAGGTAGAATTAAAAAAGTGTGTCAAGGGGGTAAAAGTGGGAATTTTGATTGGAAGGTTGGTGAAAGAGTTTAAAGTGGATTATTTAACAGAAATTGTATGCAAGAATAAGGAGGAGACTTGGTTGTAGAGATAGTTAGATGTTTGGTATATAGCAGAGGTTATAGTATCTTTGTGGGATTGGAGAACGCTAAGGACCTTGTGCAGGAATACAGCACGTCAACTCTCCAGGCGACGAGTATCAACTTATCTCATGATACATCGACATTGTATTTATGACAAAGATATCGGTACGCAGAGAATTCGCAGACGAAGGAAAGCTGCAGGCCGGATTTTAGAAGCCTAACTTGACGAGTGATTATGAGGACTGGGGAGTGTCAGATGATGGTGAGGTTAGTAGAAATTGGTTTTGATTAGATATGATGTTAGGGGAATTTTGTTTGATAAATTATATGTTGCAAACAATAGATTTATTTCCAGGGGGTAACTTGTATTGGTTACAATGGTTAAGGCTACCAATAGTAATAGAAACTAGCTGGACTAGAAATGGGTTAGTTGTTTTATGATTAGTTTCAAGTATTGTTAAATACTTACTTTGTTTTATAATGAGTTTCAAGTATCATTAGAAACTTAGTTTATTTTATGTAGAGTTTTATATATCAGGGGGATACTAGATATGTTTTATGTTAGGATTCAAGTATTCATTGATACAACAATGGTATTATGTTATATTTCATAATGGAGTTTGACTCCTGAAATTGATCTTTATGTATGAGACTTTGGATAACCCAACAAGTGTAGTTAAAAACAGCTATCCTCTAAGTCTTAGAGGAAAAAGACTTCTACTGAAAAAGTAATCAATATACTGGTTTACGCAGTTGATTCTTTTCTCTTTAGACGAAAACCTACATAAGTAACTCTAGGACTTAGCGAGGTTAGCCATATAATTACTGACGGTTGTTAAACAACATATCTACATTTCTAGTAGTAATACTGACTTTAAGTCCCAACATTTCTGTGTCAGGTCACTATGGTTATAATTTACCTAAAGGCATTTCTATTAGTGCCTGATAGACCCAGAAAAGGTTATCAGTTTGGGTTGAGGAAAGAGTGCCTATATATGGACCACTAGGCAGCCTGTTTGTATTGCTGTTGACGTAACTATCTAGGTTCTTTTTCATATGAGGACTTTACAGCTCTAAACTTGTCTAACCATTACTGCCAGAGGATAGAAGCCAAAAGGGTTCTGCCATCAATTCAATGTAGGCATAGGGCTAACAAGAATAGTTTCCCATCAAAGCATAATCTTGGTTGCTATAGAACAGCCCCTGTGGTGGCTAATATTACCACCTTCCCGAATACGAGCTCGAGTTCACAATAATGTCCCTCAGGACGGCTCAATCATTATTAGAATATCTCCTGCGCTTTAGTTACTAATTGAACCACACCTAATCCCATAGGATCCTAACCACTGGTTACATGTGGTAATCAACACCTAACTACAAGACAGGATATCCTACAAGTCATGATTTACGTCACACAGAAGTTGAAATGGAAACTTCAAATATTGGTCTGGTATAAATGAGGCACTGAGCATAAACTGATTCTGTAGCCTGTCCAAAGAACCACAAGGCTGCTCACGCCAGAACTGGCCTCACCAATTGTATAACAGGAACTAGAAAAACCAAGACTTATGAGAATAACCACCCCAGCACCAGCTGCGGCACTAGCAGGTCAAGGAATCCAATTAGAAGGATTCACCTCTGTGCAATTCTAATAGATCTACAAATTCATGAAAAACGAGAGAAACCAGGACCAACGAATCCACTGAGAAAAACCTCTCAGCTTTCATGCCATAAGGACCAAACTAACATGCATGCTAGTAGAATCCTAATTGTACTTTCAAGCAACTCAAGAGGTTCGCCATCTATAAAGAATTTCAAATGTTAAAAGGTTGCTCTGAAATTGTGCAGCAAGCAGGATGACCCCTTACATGAAAGAAAGAGAAACCGAGAGTTAGACTACCTACAACGATATTACAGCGTCACTCAAGCAAACAGTTTCGCCATGTGGATACGCAAAGTTCATCCATAACCAAGCTGGTTACCTTGCGATAAGGCAATGAACCAGTAACCAAATACAGGAACTCTTTCTACCTCGTGGCTAGTTAAGCTATTAAAGACCATAGTAACCTGAAGCCCCAATTCATTAAAGGAATCTATCATAGCCTACAGGACGCTAGGGCATCCGAATAACTGTTGGCCTCAAATGTTGATCACCTGGCAAGTTGAGCAAATGAAAAAGATAACTGGATCAATATATTCAAACACCTTGAGGGAAACAGTAGTGTTACAGTACGATAACAGAAAATTTCTAGGAACAACAATTGAAGTTGACAACTCGACAGCATTAATGAAAGTTTGGGAGACTTTATGGATCTCAATGCAACCAGAACACTGCCATGACACAACCTGTTTAAAGCGGAGTTCTGGATAGGGGAAAAAACAAGCACTACTTTGCCGGTGCCAAGGTCAGCAAGAGAATCAACAGTTGAAATACTATAGATGGGAAGGATTAGAAAATTTAATGCAACACGAAATCCAACAATAATTATAGGAAACAATGAAGTAACTAGGGCAAAATGAGACAGGGGAAGTGGCTGAAGAATTGGGTAACTAAGAAAGTCCTGCTCAAGTGATACTCAGATGGACACGAAAACAAAACTAATATTAATCGGCAACATATACACGGTAGTAGCAAATATAGCAACCTTAGAAGTAGAGAGAGGCCATGTCATGGTTGAAAAGTGTTTTAAAGGCAAACACAGGACAGTCATCACCAACCGGATGATTGACTCTGTAGTAACTAAAAACTTGGTCGACTAAGAATTGGCTCAACAAGACAGCATACAAACCCGGGAAGCAATGAAATCTGAGAAATCAACCTATGGACCTTGGCAGCTATAGCGAAGTGACAACTTTCAATATCGCTTTTTTGACTAACCACAAAGTGGTACTCTGACTGCCATAGTTAAGAAGACAGAATCCCAAAATGGATTGGGAATGCAATAAGAATATTCTCCAATACAAGATTTGTATAATACTATTTCTGGATAACTCACCAGCGGTGGCTCTGGTCCCTAAAGCAGAAGCCAATGAAGAGAACTTCACAAGAGGGTTTTCAAAGATTCTAACCAAGGAAGTCAGGTACATTAAAGTATAAAGATTAAGCAATACAGCAAGAATCCTTAACAGTAATCCCCTATGGCAGCAGGAGATGACCTGTATGCAAATTAGAAGATTATGATAACAGTAAAAGAACAAAAAAGTGTTAGCATACGGTATAGCAATAAGAGTACCAGATAGCACCTACTCACAAATTAATTGATGTAGTATATAAGTAATTGAACATCAAATTACTGTCAATGAGGGAGTAATTGACACCGCTTGTACAGGGGAAAGCAAAGAGGTCCTGGTGAACATTGGAAATAACAAATATTTAGTAAAGCAAAGAGATTGCTTTGAACAAGTGATATTTGGAAAAATTGTAATGGGACAATTCAAAGAAAGGGCGTAATTGCCTACAACCAGGGAAGTTAAGCAGAGTTTGGAAGTACCAACTACCCAAAATACAAAAGATTTGACATTAATAAGAAATCTGCGACGTCGATCACCAGGACTTACAAATGCGTAGAAGATAAAGGCATTCGCAAATGGGACTTCATAGCCAACGAGCGCTCCAAAATCGAATCCATCATGATCAGTACCCACTTAGCTATTAGGGCCCAGAAAGGACAATCAAAAGCATAGATAATAGAGATTCTATCAACAGAACATCTTCTGTACATCAATATCTTTTAAGAAGAGGACCAAACTCGCCTACCTCCTTATGAGCCTAAAGGAAGAAGAGAGAGAACAAGCAAGAAGGTTATAAACATTGGGGGAGAGAGAAATGGAAGAACTAAAGAAATATAGTGGCGGCAAACAAAATCCGCAATGTATTCGAGATTCATATGCAAATAAAGGGTCTTTGTTTCTGTTTGTCAAAAAGATATATGGTAAAGGAAAACTATATGTGGGCTACCAGGGGCTGAATGAAGTAACCAAACTGTTAAGGGTAGTCGATTCTGAAGTAAAGTGAATGAGACTATGCCTATAATCTTTCTTCGAAGATGGAGATTGTCTAGAAACGCTCGTCAGAAGAGTAAGAAAGATTTATATGAAAAATATATGGAACTGATAAGATTTCTTCTCCGTTGTTTGATAATGGCTAGAGCTCAGGAGGCCTATCGATAGTTATATCCCATGTAAGTTTGTTCGCAGACTACTTATATCTTGGATACTTTTATGTACTTTTTCCGATTCTTTTCTTCCTTAGCACCTGAGTGCAAGAATCATTTGACCTCTAGAATGGTGTTCCCCCCACAGCTTATAGACACATTAACGCTCCTTTTATAATAATGGTGGGAATATCTTATCTGCCGGAGATGTTGTTCCTGTTAAGGGTAGTTGATTCTAAGGGCAAACGAATCGAACTAGGCTTAAATCTTTCTTCGTAAACGGAGATTGTCTTGGAAGGCTAGTAGGTAAAGATTTTTGAGTAAAAATGTATGATATTGATAAGATCTCTTCTCCGTTGCTTGATGAGGTGTAAAGCTTGGGAGGCACTTCAATATTTATATCCCACGTCAGAGTGTTCGCGGACTACATCAAATCTACCTATAACCATGTATCTTCTAACTAATTCCTCACTTGGAATTCTAGAGCGAACCCCCTTTTACCCTGAAAAATCTCTTCCCCGCACAGCTAATGGTGTGATCAGAGCTCTCCTTTCTCCGATAGTGGGTGGGCCCACTCGGTGAGAGATGTTTACCTTCATTCTGCTGTATAAACTATGACCGTCCAGTTTGGAATCTGCCAATAGTTTCTTAGAACACCAAGGGGCCAACTTGGTTGTCGACCCAATCCGCTTCGTGCCGTGATATCCGACTCTGCAGAGGGCTTTCAGGATGACTTGTGTTCACGATCAGCCCAATTGCCTTCTCATCTTCACTGCCTCTCCTTATCAACATGTTCCGATAGACTTGCTTGCCTATGATAGCCTTTGATTTGGGGTTTGGTACTATTCTCTGCCGAATAGGCCGAATACCACTCCCTCCTAGGCATCCGGACTTTGTTTTGGTCTCTTGACTTCACTGGGATGTAACTCTGCGAGCTCTTAACGAAATCGCTTGGTTCCTTTTCCCAGGCGTAGCCAGAGATGCTCTCTTGTAGACCCTGCGGACAGGATCCAGTCGGACGGACGGCGACGACGTATGCGGTGTTACGAGAGGTGCTCCAATATTTCCTCTTTCTATGATTGTGAGCAACTGCACAAGGCGCCAGTGCTGTCGTCCGGGGCCAACGTCGGGGCCGGAGGGGGGTATTAGTCTGCGGAGTTTCAAGCCCAGAGCTCTCAAACTGCTCCTCTGAGCCCTTGTGGGAGTTATGTGCCTAACACGAGCTCCCTCCTCCGAGGTTTCGCCTCAAATACCTCTGGGTTCAATTTTCCCCCTCTTGCAACAAAGTAAATACTATTATAATACATAGATCCATTATGAACTCGATAGGGTAGGGTGTAAAACCTACCACGTTTGCTTGTCCACGCCAGGAAAACCTTTTCCTATCATTCAACTTCTGCCCTGGATGGCATTTCCGGATTTTCCCTATGAAACTCCGCCACCAATTCTTTAGCACGCTCTAAATGCTCTGGTGGCTCCCAGGTATTTTCATCCTCTGAGCACCTAGCTCACTTAACAAAATATCGTATTTCACGAATTTGTTTATTCCGTCCACGCACCTGTCTTGTGTATGAGATTATTTCACTCTTCACAATACGTTCTACTTCCCACTCCAAGTCCGCGTCAATCTCTTCCGGCTCTCTGGTTGGTTGTTCCCTCAATGTCCTGGAGGAGGTGCAGTATGGTTCCAACAGGGATACGTGGAATATCAGATGGATTTTCCACCGCGGTGATATTTCCAGTTTGAAGGCGCGGTCTCCTCTTTTCTCCAATACTTTGAACAGGCCATAGAGCTTCGGACTAAGCTTTTTCGAGGGTCGCTTAGTTCTGATGTTCTTTGCGTTGAGCATAACCTGATCTCCAGGTTTGATGTCAGGTTGTTCTTTTGCCTTTCGATCGTAATATTTCTTCATATTTTCTCGGGTTTGTTCTAACGCTTTTTTGGCCTGTTGGTGTATTGTCTCCATCCAGTGAGAATATAATTGGGCTCCTGGATTTCAGGCTTCTCGTTCCTTCATCCATTCAGTCTGCGGGTGGAAACCATATTTGGCATAGAACGGGGAAAGTCCATGTGCGTTTGTTGCCGAATTATTGTAGGCATGCTCGGCTAATGGCAACAACTGATACCAGTCATTTTGATCGTAATTGACGAAGTTTCTTAAGTAACCTTCCAGCACTTGGTTGGTTCTTTCGGTTTGTCCATCAGTTTGAGGATGGTAGGCTGTTGACATTTTTCGTTTTATTCTGAGACTTTTGCAAAGTGATTCCCAAAATTCTACGGAGAACTTTGCATCCATATCGGAAACGATTTCTGAGGGAAGCCCATGTAGCTTCCAGACTTCTCTTAAGAATACATTTGCTATATCCTTTGCCATCGCATTTCCTTCCATACCGATGAAATGTGCCATCTTTGTAAACCGATCCACAACTACCATTATTTGCATTCGTCCTTGCGACTCTGGTAGTTGTGTTATAAAGTCAGTGTAAATGGATGACCATGTTACATATGGCACTTCCAAGGGTTGTAATAGACCATACCTCGCATGCCGCGGGGACTTATTGTATTGGCATTCGTCACATGAGCGGACGTAATCATTCATCCAGTTGCCAATGCCTTTCCAATAGAAGTCTCGTGATGTGATCTCCAAGGTTTTTTCTTGACCAAAATGTCCTGCCACCAGGGAGTCATGACATCCTTGGGCAATCGTTGTTTGTAACGCTTCGTTGGCTGGGATATATAAAGGGTTCTTGTAGTACAGTAGTCCTTCTACTACTGTCCAGTTGGCGGGCAATAGTTTTCCTCCCTTCTCCAATTCTTCCAGCTCGTCTTGCGCTGCTGCCAGTCTGGGTCCCCTATGGCCGCTTGCTTAATGTTTGCCAATAATTGCTGGTCATATTTCCTTATATCTGCTTTTGATATTATGGCGTTAGACATCATGCAAGTTGCATGCCCTATTTTGGATTTTTCTCCCCAGTCCAGGGTGTCAAAATACTCATTTTCTTTGTGGTCGGCCTGTAGGTGTGCCACAACTATCGAGGTCTATTCCGCTCTACCCCTACGCGGGGAGTGGTCTGAGCTGCCGAAACCGGTACTGCCACGTTCTGTCGGTACTAGGTTCTCGACTTCCATTGCTTCCAAGGTATTTATACTTTCTATAACCAATTGCGCTATTTTATCTCCCTTGCGCACTTGGCAATCCACGTCGCTATGGTTTCTCATAATGATTTTCACCTCTCCACTTTAGTCCGCATCTATTACGCCGCCTCTAATTCCGATTCCATGTTTTGCTGCTAGACCACTTCTGGGTGCTATGCGAGTATAAGTGCCTGAGGGTAACCCTACTGCAATTCCCTTTTCAACCAGAACCTGGTGTCTTGCGGGTATTATGAACTCGTTGATTGCGTAAAGGTCGTGTCCGGCTGCCATTCGTGATGCTTTAGTTGGCATCTTGGCTCGTTTGGACAGTGGTTTGATCCACAGGTTGTTTGTACTTGGATCGGTAGCCATTCGTGTTATTTCTTCTGGTTCATTCATGTATACCAGAGAAATTTGAAAATGTGTAGGCTTGACTATTGACTGTTCACTATGCACATCTCCCTCCTCTGGACGGTACTCCGGCCGTCGGCTTAGTGCATCTGGCTTTCCTCCTCGCTTTCCTGGTTGGTAAACAATCCTAAAATTGTAGTTTATCAGTTGCTGTGCCCACCGAATTTGCCTTGGATTCCAGACTTTTGTGGTCAGGAAATTTTATAAATTTTGGTGATCCGTATACACGGTTACCGGTTTTTCTGTTCCCACAAGATACTGCTTCCATTCTTTAAAAGCCTCTAATATGGCAAGCAGTTCTTTGTCGTGGATTTTGTAATTTCTTTCGGCGGGACTTAGCTTCCTTGAGTGGAAAGCGACCAGGTTTAGTTTTTTGTGCTTGAATTGGGACAAAATACAGCCTAACGCAAAGTGGCTAGCTTCTGTCTCTACCACTGTTTCCCTTTCCGGGTAAAAGTGGCATAGTTAGGGGGCAGTCGTGAATCTGTGTTTGAGTTCTACGAAAGCTGCCTCCAGTTCAGGGCCTCAGTCAAATGCTTTAGGATCTCCCTTCAACGTTTCAGTTATTAGTTTGCAGATTTTGGAGAAATCTTTGATAAACCGCCTATAGAAATTGGCGAAGCCAATAAAAATTTGCACCTCCTTTACCGATCTTGGTGCTTTCTAACCCTTTATACTAGCAATTTTTCTCTCGCTCATGGTGACCCCATCAACCGCGGCGATGTACCCGAGAAATTCTACCGTATCCACAAGGAACACTCATTTTGTCGTTGAGACGGCTAGGTCGTATTCCTCTAAGCAAGTCAGAACTCGCCTAACCAACTCGATATGTTCCTTCTCTGTTTTGGAGTAGATATGAATATCATCCAGGTATACCACAACTCCATGATCCAAGAATTCGTGTAGAGTTTTATTCATCATAGCTTGGAAAGATGCTGGCGCGTTTACCAATCCGAATGGCATAACTTTGTATTCAAAGTGACCATACCGGGTTCGGAACGCTGTTTTCCATTCATCTCCTTCCTTTATCCGTAGGAGGTGATATCCATCTTTCAATTCAAGTTTAGTGAATATCTTCGCTCCTGCTACTCTATCGCGGAGTTCACTCATTAGAGGGAGAGGGTATTTATTTGCAATGGTCAACTTATTTAGTTGACGGTAATCCACACACAATCGCATTGAACCATCTGGTTTTAGGACGAATAGGATTGGAGCCCCGGCTGGATATTTACTCTCGGTAATCTTTCCTTGTTCCTGCATTTTCTGCAGGTATTTGCTGAGTAGATCCAACTGATGAGATGACATTGGGTATATAGGTCCCCATGGCGGAACTGCTCCAGGTCCCAGGTCAATGGCATGGTCGAAGGTTGTGCGTCTAGCAAGTTTCTCTGCCGTTTCCGTTGCGAATACCTTTTTGAACTCATGGTATTCGTGTGGGATTGCCAGGACATGGGACGGTTGTACTATCTCCGGCATTGTTCGTACCATTTCTATTCTTCCCACGTACCTGGCTTCAGGGTCATGAGCCACAGTTTCGTCCCATTCAAATAATCCTTCCATGTCTTGTTCTTGGACATGGGTCTGACATTGTTCATTATTGAAGCGCCATTTCTTTGGATCTTGAATGTGTGTGATGGGGTGTTCCTGATGCCACCAGCCAAACGGGATAATCTAGTCATATTTCCCGGCTGGTGCAATTTCGCATGTAATGTGCGACCGATGTGCGTTCGTTCCTATCTCTAATAAGATAGGATTAGTGTAATGTTTTCCACCCCCTACTGCAGGTGTTCCTTCAAATGTGAGGATATTTTTGGTCTCAGCATGTGTATTGTAAGGAATCCGAAACTGGTTTACTAGTTTCTGATTTATGAGGAATATATTAGACCCAGAGTCTAATAAAGCGTGTGCGGGTATTCTCTGGCCATTTGCCTCTAGTGTTACCCTGCCTTCAGGGCAGGTGTAGAATTGACGTACTTGGGCCTCCATTTTGTTTTTCTTGTTTTCGCCACTAGGGGCATGTGCGGGTCGTTTTTGCGACATAGTGTCAATCGTTGGTAGTGATAACTGAAGGTGTTTGTTACCATGCCCGCACGGTTTCGGCTACTGAAGCCTCCTCAGACAAACTAAACCTTTTCCTTTGGTGTACTGGGCAGCCCACTACTAGCGGTCTTTACCCCTTGCCGAAAGGTTCCCATACACCAGCCATTTGCCCTACTCAGCCCACGCTTTTGTCTCCACTGGAGCCGTACTCGTATCGTTTTGACTATTTCAGCGTATTTGGGCTCCGAGGATTCTTCACGCATCGCCTCGTTTACCTCCTGAGTCTGTCGCGCCAATCCTTTTCACAAAGCTGGAGTCCAGGTTCGGGACGGATTTACCACGCTCCATTTAGCGTGTCAACTAGGTGGCCGTAGTTACTCATTCTCTTCCACTTCATTTTTCTTGATGTCCGGGATCCTGTTCCGTTTCTCCAACTATTCCGTTGTCCAGCCGACCTGTAATATATTTTGTTCCTGGAAGGCTTCTCACGATCCAGGCTAGACAAATTTCCTCTTATCATTCTTAAGAAGTTCTTAGTCAGTGCTGGTCTGTCCACTCTTCCTTGGATCTCTTGTAAGGATTTAGGGCTTAATAAGGACGCGAGATTGGTTGACCGTCTTCCGTAATGAGGTCCGATATACATCAAATGTGGCGCTCCGCATTCTTCTTTTTGAGTTTTAGGTTCCCAGAGTTAGTCCCGGACTAACACGAGCCGCCGTCCAAGTTAATCGCTTCTTGCTCGCCTGTCATTCCTAGGTCTGCGATACTCCCATAGGTCTGGACTGCTTTTCATGATTGTCGCTTTGGTTTTGAGTGTCCCACGGAGAAGGGCGGAATACCTGCTAGTCGGACCTTGCGGAGGTCAAGCCACCTTGTTGATTTCGGTTTCGGTAAGGGGTCCATAACCGAGTACCCGGTCGCCGTCGCTGCTGGTGCCTTGGAACTCCTTAAGTTTCGTCCATGTCGTCTAGTTCCCAAATTCTGGGCCGGTTGACTTGGTTTACCCTTGGTGCGGGTGTTATTTGCCCCTTGGGCCTATTTGTAGCCTGGGGTTTTCGAAATGGGGTTTTCTGACTTCCTCGTTGGTGTCCAATAACCGACACTTGTGCCTGCTTCCTGTAGTGCTTCCAAGTATGGTTAGCCAATGTGCATCGTGTGCATTGATTGGCTTTTTTCCTTTCCTCGATTTTATCTTTAGGGATTCCTTTATGAGCTTCAATCCAATTTGTGTGCTCAACCTTTTGTCGAGCGTGGGTATTTTTCCCTTTTTCCGCTTGTTTTTTCAGTTTGTAGGCAGCTTTTTCAGCTACCGTATAGGTTTTCCGTTTTTTATTTCTAGCAGTGGTTTTGCTAGATTTAGATTCCTCCAATCGCTCTCTTTTCTGGGAGTCACTTTTTCCATGGTAGTTTTTGCGGAATAATCCTTGTTGTTCCTTGAACGATTCTTCCGCTTTGGTAACCCTGCGGACTGCCTTAATCCATTCGCTATCCAAGTCATGATTTTCGTGTGATAGCGTACGCATGGCTTCAATAGGAAGTAGCCGCTGAATTATGGTTCTCCAGGCGATACCTGATACTTCCGCCTCGATGTTGTAGTTTTCCATGGTGAGGAGATACTTCTCTATATCCCCTGTATACCGTACCTTCTCCACCTCGGCTAAGGCTTTTTGTGCCTTATGCAGTACTGAGATTCGTTCTGTAACTTCGGCCCGGAAAGTGACCCCGATATCATAACCCTCATGTTTTGGGAATCCATGGTCCCCAGTAATTTTCTTTCGATAAGTTATCGAGAAAGGTGCCACCTCGGTCCCTTCCATTCTTCCTAACGCATACTTGATGCGTTCTTCATCGTTTTCCCATTGCCATGGGTTTCTCCCAAAGTAGTCCTCGCAATTTAGTAACCATACTCGCACATCCTGAGTAGGTTTATTCTCAAACTTGAAAGGTGGATCCGCTTGCCGGCGGTTAGTCCTTGACAATGCTTGCCCCAGTCGGTCGACCCATGCATCAGCTTTGGATTCGAATTTTCGACCAGGTAAGGGTCTTGGGGATAGCTCCCACCCTCGTCGAGAGCCACCACCTTCATCTTCCGAGCTTGGGTCATCGTCTCCTAGATTGGGTGCATTCGCCGGAGGAGGCGGTGGTAGTGCTTTTCCCCCACCACTATTTCCATCTCCTCGATCCCCTCCCTTTCCTTTGTCGCTGCGGGGAATAAACCAGAACTCTTCTCTTCCATCAGCCGTTGTCCGTTTCTCCAAACCCGGATTTTCCACTGGCTGTGGTGCCACTGTTTCCCACACACTAGGTGGGTTCCTCGCAACCTGTAGTTGCACCAAAGTTTCATTCATCCGTGTTAACACTGGATTTAGTTGTTCGGATGCGGCATTCTGCTGGACCACATATGCTTCCCTTCCAGCACGCTCTTGTTCGAGGCGCTGGTGAAGCTCTCTTAACTCCTGTCTGGTCCGCTCATGGTCCTTTTGTGCGGCTACTTGTCTTCATAGGACTTCAGCTTTTTGCCTAGCCAAGGCCTGTTCTAGCTGGGGGTCTCGATCCAGCGACTCCTGTCCTGTTGCCCCAATGTTAGCATGAAGTTGGGTACTTACCGCTTCATAGTGCGCAACCCGTTCTTCCTGTACTCGCAGCTTTGCTTCCAACCATTTGGTGGTTGCATCTTGAAGTGCAGCTGTTTCAGTTGTCACGTTTCAAGTCCCGAATTGACTTGTTTCAACTCTTCGCCAATGATTTGTTCCCCACGGGTTATCCGCTGGGCATGGTGCTGGAGTTGGTTCGGCTGATCCTGAGCTTGGCCAGACAGTTCACGGTAGGCCAGATGTTGCATATCAAGTGATTCCTGGAGGGTACGGTCGAAGTAGCTCATTGCCTGGCCTATGGGTTCTGCTAATCTTTCCATAGCTGGATTTCTGGCGTAGGGGGGACGGGGAGTGCTTGATCGAGTTCCTGGCGCCGACTTTCTGACTCCACTTGGCTGTGAAAGGTGGTGGAGTGCTAAGGGTGACCTGGAGTTACCAGGTGCGTGATCGCTCCCTACCTGCGAAACTTCTTCAATATTGGACATTGCCTTGTCCGTATCGACGGTCAATTGTCGGGTGGACATTTTAGGAGGACAGGGGGTGTTTTCCGAATCCCCACACAGAGGGTGTAAAGGATATTTTTGAGGAAAAGGAACTAGATGTTCCACTTTCCTCACTGTCGTAGTCAACTAGGGGATACCAACGGAAGGATGGCCCGTGACGTTCTTTGTATATTTCTGAGAAATCTTGTGGTGTCGGTATGAGTTTCGGGTCGGTGAACCAGGAGGGTTCGTAGGGATACGGTAGGAATTCGATCTCTGGAAGAGAGTCGTATAGGAGGGTTTCGATAGAGGTAATAAAGTTTGGTAGGCGAGGTTCAAAAATTGACTCGTCGAGGAGGGTGGAATCAACTATGAGCTTGTATGATTCCTGAGGAATGACTTAGAGATAGCCGATAGTCATGTATTGAGCCTTGGTAACAAGGAGAAATATCAATATACTGTTAAGGGTAGTTGATTCTAAGGGCAAACGAATCGAACTAGGCTTAAATCTTTCTTCGTAAATGAATATTGTCTAGGAAGGCTCGTAGGTAAAGATTTTTGAGTAAAAACGTATGATATTGATAAGATCTCTTCTCATTGCTTGATGAGGTGTAAAGCTTAGGAGGCACTTCGATATTTATATCCTGCATCTGAGTGTTCGCGGACTACATCAAATCTACCTATAACCAAGTAATCTTCTAACTAATTCCTCACTTCGAATTCTAGAGCGAACCCCCTTTTACCCTGAAAAATCTCTTCCCCGCACAGCTAATGGTGTGATCAGAGCTCTCCTTTCTCCGATAGTGGGTGGGCCCACTCGGTGAGAGATGTTTACCTTCGTTCTGCTGTATAAACTATGACCGTCCAGTTTGGAATCTGCCAATAGTTTCTTAGAACACCAAGGGGCCAACTTGGTTGTCAACACAATCCGCTTCGTGCCGTGATATCCGAATCTGCAGAAGGCTTTCAGGATGACTTGTGTTCACGATCGGCCCAATTGCCTTCTCGTCTTCACTGCCTCTCCTTATCAACATGTTCCGATAGGCTTGCTTGCCTATGATAGCTATTGATTTGGGGCTTGGTACTATTCTCTGCGGAATAGGCCGAATACCACTCCCTCCTAGGCTTCCGGACTTTGTTTTGGTCTCTTAACTTCAATGGGATGTAACTCTGCGAGTTCTTAACGAAATCGCTTGGTTCCTTTTCCCAGGCGTAGCCAGAGATGCCCTCTTATATACCCTGCTGACAGGATCCGGTCGGAGGGACGGCGACGACGTATGTGGTGTTACGAGAGGTGCTCCAATATTTCTTCTTTCTATGATTGTGAGCAACTGCATAAGTCGCCAGTGCTGTCGTCCCGGGCCAACGTCGGGGCCGGAGGGGGGTATTAGTCTTTGGAGTTTCAAGCCCAGAGCTCTCAAACTGCTCCTCTGAGCCCTTGTGGGAGTTATGTGCCTAACAGTTGCTTGTTCTGCCACTTATTCCTAGGTAGCCCATTGTGGAATTTACCAATGGTTTCTTAGAACTCCTAGTACCTAACTTGGCTAGTAACCCATCTGATTGCTAATAACTTGCCCAGTATCTGCAAATGGCTTTGTGGATGATTTAAGACTTACACCTGATCCAATACCATATCGTCTTGCTATGCCTCTCCTTATCACCATGTTCCCTTAGGTGTATAGACCATGATAGTTATGTGTTGAGGGTCCGAGTGGGCTCTCATATTTTTTTGGAACCTACTTATTATATACGCTATTACGCTAGGCGATTTCTGTCACTTTTGGTCCCTTCCAGAGAAGTGGATATGGAATATGCTATAGCTTTACAGACACTAATCATATACACTTGGTTCTAGCTGCATTGACTGGTCTGGGACTCCCTCTTCACAGACCCAGGGACCAATATCCTGGAACATATTGCAACGACCTATATGGCAGTATAAGAGAGGAGCTAACCATCAGTTTTCTTGTGAGGGGACATATTTTACCATAGGCAGTACAGGTGAGGTGGAGGGCCCACCAGGGGGCTGGAGGGGTATGAGTAGTATCTCAGCATAATTTTCTTATGAAAAATGGTACTGTATTCCAGTACTGCATGTAGATATGCCTATTTGAGCTACCTCCTACTTGCTCTTGTCTCGAATCGCTTTTCTAAAAGCTATACTCTCTTCCCATGAAATTTAAATAACCTAAATACAGGTCTAGTTTCTTAATATCAACTTGGTAGAGTAAAAAACCTATCATATTATCTTAGCCACACCAGGAAAACCTCTTCCTTGTTAATCCTCATTTGTCAGTTTTGGCATATATGGGTTCTCCCTTTCAAATATCTCCACCAATTCCTGCACATGCTCTAAGTTGTATGGTGGTTCCCAAGTATTTTCATCCTTGGAACACTCTGTCCACTAATCAAAATAGTCCAACTCATGCATTTGTCTCTTGCGACCAGATCCAGTCTGAACTTGGAGATTATTTCACTCTACACAATTCTTTGAATCTCCTAATGAATATCAGAATCATTGTCTCCTTCACACCTCGAGGTTTCTCTTTTCCTGGTCGCTTGGATAGCCGATAGGGGATAAATAAGGATAATTGCCATATTTGTTAGATCTTCCTTCAGGGTGATATTTCTTGTTTGTAGGCACGTTCTTCCCTCTTTTCCAATACCTGAATCAGGCTCTAGAGCTTTGATCTAAACTTCTTAGAAGGGTGCTTAGTGCATATGCTTTTTTCATTAAACATGACTTGGTTTCTGACCTTGATGTCAGGTTATTACATATCCTTATGGTCATAATATTTCAGATATTCTCCCATGTTTGTTTTAATGTGCCTCTGGCCTTTTGGTATATTGTTTGTATCCATTGCAAATATAACTGGGTACCTGGATTTTGGGTGTCGAGTTACTTCATCAATTATGTTTGTAGATGGAACACATACTTTACATAAAATGGTGATATGCCATTTATGTTAGTTACTGAGTTGTTGTAGCCATGTTCGGCTAATGGTAACACTTGGTATTAATCTATCTGATTGTAATTGACAACGTTTCTTACATATCCTCACAGCAGTTAGTTGGTCCTTTCAGTTTACCAATCTGTCTAAGAGTAGTACATGGTTGCCATTTTTCACTTTACCCAAGCTTTGTGTAAAGATTCCTAAAATTGACTGGAGAATTTTGCATTTATATAAGAGACGATTTCCATGTGCAGTTCATCTTACCTTCAGACCTCTCAAAACAATACATTCACAATATCCCTGGCTGTTGCGTTGTTCTCCACCTTAAGAACTCGGTTATTTTTGTAAACTGATCTACTACTACCATCATCTATCTTCTGGCTTGCGATTTAGTTATTTGTGTGAGGAAAGCAATAGATATGGATGATCTGTAGGAGAAATCGACTTTCACAAGCTGTAGCAGACAAAATAGCGCATATCGTAGTGATTTATTACATTGCCACTCATTACAGGACTGTAAGTAGTGATTCATTCACTCTCTCTGTGCTCTCCTCAAATAGTCTCTGGTAACTATTACAAGTGTCTTTTACTGCCCAAAGTGTGCAGCTTCACGAGAGTCATGGCATCCATTGGCTATCTTGGTATGTGGCTATTCGTTTTCAATGATGGATAGGCTATTCTGGCTGTAGATTAACCTGTCTATTACCTCTTACTGAATTGGCAAGGTTTGTCTTTGTTTCTCAATAATTACAATTCCTGTTTGCGTTGTTGCTATTCTAGTACATTGTGGATTACTTCTTCCATAGTACTTTATATACCTGGTAGTATTTCTGAATATCAGCCTTGAACATTATTGCATTAAACATTAGGACTATCCCTTTCTAGCGTCGCTCTTGGTGGTTTATCTTATCAAGAAACTCATTTTCAGCCTCTTCAGCTTTTAGGTAATCCACTACTACCTGGGTGTGTATGGCATGGGATTGTCTTGGTGAAATATATGTGTGTCTGAATTTACCTTTCCCTTTTTGTCTCTTTTCAACTCTTTTAACTTCCATTGGCTCAAATACCTTTATATTGTCAAAGATCATTTGTACCATTCGGTCCCCTTGGCTGACCTGGCAATATCGTTTTCTATTGTTTATTATAATAATCTTATCTTCTCCAGTGTAATCAGGATCAATTACACCTCCGCCAATGCAGATCCTAAACTGGACTGCCATTCTATCTCACAGTGCTAAGTGCACATATGTTTCCCGTGGTAATTCAATATCAATTCCTGGTTCTACAAGTAGTTCTCCTCCAGCAAGAATTATGAAATCACCAAGTCACTATAGCTCATATCCTGCTGCAAGTAAGGAGCCTTTTGTGGGAATATGTCCCACTGTGCATAGCAATTTTATCTGCAAGGAACCTGTAGTTTTTGAGCCTATTAATCTTTCCTCCCTTTCTGGTTGGTTCAAACGCTCCAATGTGATTTAGAAGTGACAAGGCTTGAGTATTGTCTTTTCTCTAATAGCAGCTGTCTCCTCACGGCGGTACTCCTGCCGTAGGCTGAGTGCCTCAGGCTTTCAGCCTCGTTTTCCTGCCTGATAGACAATCTTGCAATTGAAATTCGCCAGATGCTGGCACCACTTTATCTGTCCTGAATTGTATTTGTTAGTTGTGAGGATATTCTACAGATTCGGGTGGTTCGTATAGAGAGTCATTGAAATTTGTCTTAGGACCAGGTACTGCTTCAATTCCTTGAATGCTTATAGAATCGGTATTAGTTCCTTCAAATAGATCTCCTAGTTTCGTTCAACCCGACTTAGGTTAAGTTAGTGGAATGCTACTTGTTGGAGTTTTTTATGCTTAAACTGTGAATGGAGATATCCTAGCGCAAAGTCGCTAGCATCAGTTTACAACATATTATCTCTGTTTGGGCAAAAATTGACCTACCATTCAGGTAGAGATTAACCTACATAGAAGTGACTCAAATGGCCCATATTGTTCAAGTCTCTAGTTAAATTTCACAGGTAGCTTTTCAACATTTTGGTAATAGCTTTACAGATTTTGAAGATATCTTGAATCAAAGGTCTGTAACATTTGGCAAAGCCAATTATGATTTGCACCTCGTTCACGGACCTTGGTGCCTTCAAATAATTACTGCTTTTGAATTAGCTTCCATACATGGTTACTGTGTCGTTGGCTACAATATATCCTAAAAGCTCAACCGTGTCCATGTGAAATACTGACTTGGTAGTTAATATTGCTAGATCATATTCTCTCAATCGAGAGAGAACCTTTTTGACCAAATTCATAGGTTCCTATTCCATTTTATGTAAATGAGTATGTTGTCAAGGTATACTAGCACCAGATGATCTAAAAATTAGGACAGTATTTGGTTCATCATTGCTAAAAATGTTTTAGCGGCGATTATTAATCTGAATAACCTTAGTTTGTACTAACAGTGTCCTTTTTGAGTGCAGCATGCCATTTTCCAGTAATATCCTTACTTGATCCTCAGGAGGTTGTAACCATCTTGCAAGTCTAGTCTAGTAAATGTTTATGCTACAGCAACACAGTCACGCACTTCGCTCAACTGGGCCAGTGGGTATTTTGTTGGCCACAGTGAGTTTCTTTATCTGACAGTAATCAACACATGTGCCTTCTAGATGCTGTAGGTTTAGAGACTAATATAATCGGTGCCCAAGTACAAGATTTCATGTCCGGAATTGTCTTCTGATGCGGCATCTACGGAATGTATTTTCTCTGCAAATCTAGCTGGATAGCCGACAAAGCATATATCGGGCCCGACTGGTACAATGCTGGGTATTAACTTAATTGCTCTGTCAAAGGTTCTTCAGCCCGCCAAACTTTCTCTTCTCTCTGGTGTGAATACAGAGGGGAAGTCTTGGTATTCCAAAGAAATTTGCTGTAGCTCTGTGGTGTTGGGTAGGATAAGTGATATGCGAGCAATTCTTCCGAAATATCAGTGCTTCTGGGTCCCGCACCACAGCTTGATCCTTTTGAAATCTCTAGCCTAATCCTTACTCCCTATCATTGCTTTCACATTTCTCATATTTAACTACCCACATTTGTCCATTTTAGATGTCCGGTATGGCGTTTTCAGTATGCCACCATCCAAAGAGAATAATAAGGTCATATTTGCCATCATTGGTAATTTGACATGAAATAGGTGATTGAGGAGCATTAATCCTGATTTTTAACATAATCGGATAGGTATAATATTTTCCTCCATTTGATGCTCTGGTTTCTTTAATGGTAAAGATATGAAATCTATGTCACTGTGGGTTGTAGGTAAGCAATGTTTGTAAACCAGTTCTTGATTGATTAGGAAAATATTAGATCCATAGCCTCATAGTAGTCAATTCCTGATCTGTTCCCTATTTGCCTCTATGGTCCCTCTTCCTTCTGGACATGAATATTATGGTGGGGCTGGACCTTACGATTTGTTTCTTTTAATATGGCCACCTATGGTATGTGCGGGTCTTTTGAATCATATTGTCCTTGTAAACCTAACTAGGGTGTTTGTCACAATGCCTGCACAGTTTCGGCTAATGAAGCCTCTTTACACAAAGTTAAGGTTTTATCTTTGCTTTACTGGTATGCCTACAACCACCTGTCTTTACCCATTGCCAAAGGGTTCCCATTCACCTGCCATTGGCCCTGGCACCTGCCTTTGCCTCACTGGAGCCGAACTCAGATGATTAAGTGATAGTCAGCTTTCTTGGTAAGAGGAGACTTTTTACGTATTGCCTCTATATCTACAAGAGTGTATCGTGCCTAACCTGTCTACATATCTGGAGTCCAGGTTGAGGATGAATTCACCCTAGTCCATTCAGTGTGTCTACTCCTTAGCCGTAGTTTCTCAATCCCTTCCCACTTCTTTTTTCTAGATGTTGCGAATTCTCTTCCGTTTGTGCAATTATTCCGTTGTCATGCCCATCGTTATATTTGTTTATTACTGGAAGGTTTTACATGATCCAGGCTATACCATTACCCCTTGTCATTCTTAAAGAGCTCCTTCTTAGTGCTTGTCTGTCTACTCTTCCTTGAAGCTTTGATACAGATTTAGGGCTTTATAAGAACATGAGTTTAATTAACAATATTCTAGACTAAGGTCTGTTATACACCAAATATTGCACACTACTTTCTTCATTTTGTACTATAGGTTCACAGAGTTGGTCACAGAGTACCACGAGCTGCAATCTCAAGTAATCAGTTCTTTCGGATTGTCATTCTATGTTTTGCATTACTAGTGTAGGTCTGGATTGCTTTTGGTGACTCTTACTTTCCATTAAGTTTCGCATCGAGAAGTGCGAAAGACTATCTAGTAGCGCCTAGCAGAGGTCCCGCTGTTAGGCACATGTGTAAATAATACCGGAATCTAGTAGTGTATTCTTTCAAATAAAAAGCGTGAAAATCCAAGTCATACCCCTACGGCCACAGTGTTCGCACCCAGGGTCATGACTGGCACCTAGCGCAGTTGCGGGTTGATATACAAAACCGTGTCATTGAAGCACCTCCTGTAATACCGTATACATCGCCGGCGTCCATCTGACTCAATGCTGTTTCCAGATATGTAACAGGAGCTCTCTGGCTATCCAACCCAGGTGTAACCAAATGATTCCGTTAAGAGCTTGTAGAGTTACACCTGTTTGAAGTCGGAAGACTATACTAAGGATTAGGGTAGTTCCGGAGGGAAAGAGTATGTACAGGAAGTAGGCCACTCCACTACTAAGTAAGAATATGCTGATGCCCCAATATGATGCGACTATGGTTAACAAACCAATTGGAACAATTTGATAAGGAGAGGCAATGATGACGGGAAGGTATTGGCCCAATCATGAACACAAGTCATACTGAAAGCCAGCTGCAGAGCTGGTTCAATCGGCAAGGCGCAGTTAAGGTCAATAACTATGCTGGCCCCTTGGTTAACTAGGAGATGATTGATACGTTCCAAACTGGACGGACTAAGTCTTAACAGCAGAAAGGAGGTTAGGCATCTCCTACCAATAGTGTGCAACCCTTTAAGTGAAAGAGGAGCTTCCTCTGCACCATTAGCTGTGAGGAGAAGGGAATCTTCAGGGTCAAAGAGTGTTCGCACAAGGGCAGAAAGCAGGGAAAACACGAATGCCTACTTGGTTAGTATCAAAGCAAGATGTAGTCCACGAACAGTCAGAGGCGGGATATAAATATCAAAGTGCCTCCGGAGCATTAGCAAAAATCAAGCAATGGAGAAGAGACCGTAACAATATCATCCATGTTGATAGAAGAATCTTTACTACTCTGTCAAAGAGCCTTCCTAGACAAGACTTCATCTACGTGAATAAGATTCAGTCCTAGTCCGATTCGCCTCTCCATAGAATCGGCTACCCTTAAAAGTATATTGATGTGCCTCCTAGTTACCAAGGATTTATACATGACCTTTGGACATCTCCAGGTCATACCTCAGGAATCACACAAGCTCATAGCTGAGTCTACTCTCCTTGACGAGCTTGGACTCGAACCTCATCCCTTAAGTTACATCTCATCATTGGAACAAATACTTGAAGATTTTCTCGCGGAGATTCAATTCTTTCAACCACAGGAACCCTCCTGGTTCCCTGATCGGATATTCGTCCCTACAGAAGTAGATTTTCTGGCAATTTACGAATACTTTTACGGTCCCACCTTCTGGTGGAAACCACTCCTTGACAATGACACTTAAGAAGAAGGAACCTCTAGTTCCTTCAGTATAATCCACTCCTCTTTCGCACCCTCTGTGTGGGGATTGCGAAAACATCCCAACACTCAATAAACAAAGTCCTCAAACACAATTGACCATCGATACGGACAAGACAAACTCCGACTTTGAAGAAGTTTCGATGGTCAGAAATGACCATGCTCCAGGACGCTCCAGCTCACATTTGGTACACGACCTGCTCTCACAGCCAAGTGGGGTCAGAAAATCGACCCTCTCTACAGGATCAATCAGTCCCCAACCCCCCGATGCCTGGAATCCAGGTATAGAGAAATTAGCTAATGGTATCAGCTAGGCAATGGCCTACTTGGACTGTATCCTACTGGAATCGGTTGATATGCAACATCTGGCCTACTGTGAACTATGTAGTCAAGTTGAGGATCCGGCAAACTAACTTCACAACCATGTCCAACTGTTAACTTTGCGGGAACAAACAATTGGCGAAGGGTTGAATGAAGTCCATTAGGGACTAGAAATGTTAGTGACTAAAACTCCAACACTAAAACATGCATCCACCAAACGGTTGGAAGCCAAGTTGCGTGGAAAGGAAGAACGGGCTACATACCGTGAAACGGTAATTGCCTACCTTCACCCTAATATTGGGGCAACATGGCAGGACTCGCTGGGTCGAGACCGCCAGCTGGAACAGGCTTTGGCGAGGCAAAAAGCAGAACTCCTACCTAGATAAGTAGCCATACAAAAAGAACATAAGCGGACAAGAGGGGAGCTACGAGAGCTAAACCAGCGCCTCGAACAAGAGCGTATAGAGAGCGAGGCCTATGTGGTCAGAAAGAATGCCGCATCCGTACCGTTAAACCCAATGTTGACACAGATGAATGAGACTTTGACACAACTACAAGTTGCCCGAAACCCACCTACTATGTGGGAAACAGTGGTACCACAGCCAGTAGAAACCCCCAGATTAGAAAAACGAACAATGGCTGATGGAAGGGAAAAATTCCGCTTTATTCCCTCTCGTGTTAAGGGAAAAGGAGTTGATTGTGGAGTAGGTAACAACAAAGCTGGAAAAGGACATATACTGCCTCCACCAGCAAATGCACCCAATACGGGCGACGATAACCCTGGCACGGAAGACGGAGATGGCCCCTCTAAAAAAATCTAGTGTGTCATCACAAAGACCCTTGCTAGGACGAAACTTCGAATCTGCAGCAAATGCATTGGTGGACCGCCAAGGGCAAGCATTACCTTGTACCAACAGATGGCAGACAGATCCCCCTTTCAAATTTGAGAATAAGTCTACCCAGGATGTGTGAGTATAGTTACTAATTGGGAGTACTACTTTGAAAGAAACCCATGGCAATGGGAAGAGGATGAAGAATGCATCAAGTATGCGTTAGAAAGAATGGAAGGGTCCGAGGTAGCCCCTTTAGCAATAACCTATCATAAGAAAATGACTGGGGACCTCAGCTTCCCCAAGTATAATGGTTATGATTTTTAGGTCACTTACCAAGCAGAAGTTGCAGAATGATTCTCAGTGGTCAACAATGCCCAAAAAGCCTTAGCTGAAATGGAAAGGGTTAGGTACACTGGAGATATAGAGAAATACCTTCTTAATATGAAAAACTATAATATTGAGGCAGAAGTATCTGGGATCGCGTCGAGAACCATAATTTAACGACAACTCTATATTGAAGCCCTGTGATCGCTATTACAAGAGAATGATGATCTGGATAGCGGATTGATCAGGGTAGTTGGCAGGGTTACTGGAGCAGGAGGATTGTTCTGGGAGCAGCAAGCTCTGTTTAGGGAAATGCGAATAAGGGAAAGGTGATACCCAAAACCGGAAATGCGAGGAGGACTGCAAACCCAGTAATGTGCCTGCTAGGAGCAAAACTAGGAAAACCTTTACCTGAGCCAAAAAAGGGCATACAATTGCAAGAAATAATTGAACAAAGGGAAAAACAACTATGCAGATGAAAAGGTTGAGCATACAAATTGGCTTGAGGCTCATAAAGGAATCAGTAAAGATATAATTGTAGAAAGGAAAAAAGCCAATCAATGCACATGATGTTCATTGGGAAATCATATTTGGAAGGTATGTCTGAAAATGGCCAAAGTATCAATTATCGGACATCGAAGGGGAATGAAAACCCCAATATAAACGGCCCCGGACTCCAAATATGCCCAAAGGCCAGATAAACCCTTCACCAAGGGTAACCAGTCAACCAAGCTCAAATTTTGAACTGGATGACATGGATGAAATTCAAGATAGTTTCAGGCACTGTTAGCGACGGCGACCAGGTACTCACTGATGCACCCCTTACTGAACGCGAGATCAACAAGTGCACTCGACCTCTGCAAGGTTCTACCACCAGATATACCCCGCTTCTCGGTGGGAAACTTAAAGCCAAGCGAGAGTCACGAAATTTAATTCAGACCTACGGGTGTAAGGCAGAACTTAGAATGACTGGCAAGCAAGAACCGAATAACTTGGGCAGCGGCAGGTGGTAGTCCAGGACTTACTCATGGAACCTGAAACTGAAAAAAAACAAGTGGAGAGCAACATGTGGTGTAGATCGAACCTCAGTACGGAGACTGTCAATTTAATCCTGATCCTTATTAAGCCTAAAATCCTTGACGGAGATCCAAGAAAGAGCGGACCGACTAGTACTGACAATGGACTTCTTAAGAATGACAAGGAGGAATGAGGCTAGCCTAGATCATGAGATACATTCCAAGAACCAGAATATATAACAGGTTGGCTGGACAATAGGACAATTGAACAAACGGAACACAATTCTTGACATCCTAAAAAATGAAGTTGGTAGAGAATGAGAAACTACGGCTACCTAGTTCAGAGGATAAATGGAGTGGGGTAAATCTGTCCTGAACCTGAACTCTGGCTTCATGGACAGGATACGCACACTAGACTCATAGAGTAATCGAGGAAATACGAGAGAAATCACCTGAACATAACCTAATGATACGAGTTCGGCTCCAATTAGGCAGGGCAAATGACTGGTATATCGGAACCCTTCGACTAGGGGTAAAGACCGATGGTAGTTGGCTCCCCAGTACACCAAATGAAGGCATTCTTAGTTTGTCTAAAGAGCCTTCAGTAGCCGCAACCATGCGTGCATTGTAACAAACACGTTCAGTCTTTGTTACAAACTCCTACGAACATGCTACAAAAACGACCGGTACAAGTCCCTTCTGGCCAAAATTAGAAAAACAAAACTCTGGCAACTGTTTCAGAATATTATACCAGCCCAGAAGGCAGGGTAACAATAGAAGCAAAAGGGAGAAGAATCTGTGCATACGCTTTATTAGATACAGGATCTAATATTTTTCTGAACAATCAAAATCGGGTAAACCAGCATCGGATCCATTACAAAACACATGCCCAGACACGAAATATCCTTACATTCGAAGTTCCCCCTGCAGCAGGAGGAGGAAAACACTACACTCATCCAATTTTATTAGAAATTGGGTCCAACGCATAGAGCTGACATATAACTTGTGAGATCGCCCCAGCGGGAAGATATGCTTTCATTATTCCATTTGGCTGGTAGCATCCGGAACACCATATCACAAATATTGAACACCCACAAAGATCAGTCTTCAATCATGACTTGTGTCAAAGCCATATCCAGCAACAAGACATAGAAAGCTTATTTAAAAGGGACGAAACAGTAGCCTATCATCCATAGGCTAAATTCAGGGCAAAAATTGAATGTACCAATCCACAAAGTGTCAATGCTTTGGAAAACATGCCCCAATAATACCATCAATATAAAAAGGTATTCTTAGCAGAAATGGCAGACAAGCTCGCTAGCAGAAGGACTTTCGACCATGGAATTAACTTTGTGCCTGGTGCAGTACCATCTTGGGGACCAATATACGCGATGTCAGCTCATCAACTGAACATGCCAAGCAAATACTTACAGCAATTGCAAGATCAAAGAATAATCCAAGAAAGTAAGTCACCTTCAGGGGAACTGATATTATCGTGCCTAACCCAGATAGCTGCAAGAGGTTATGTATTGACTATCGACAATTAAACAAACTGACAACAGCCAACAAATAGCCATTGCCGCTGATGAGCGAACTCTGGGATAGAGTCGCAGGGGCAACCGTGTTCACATAGTTTGATCTTAATGATGCATAATATCTATTAAGGATAAAAGACAGAGACAAGTAGAAAAAAACCTTTCCCACCCTGTCTGGACACTTTGAATACAAAGTAATGCTATTTAAGCTGGTAAACACGCCTACCACATTGTAAGCAATAATGAATAAAATCGTTAAGGGAATTTCTGGACCCCGGTGTCATGTTATACCGGGACGATATTCTGATATATTGAAAATCGGAAAACGAACACATTCAGTTGATAGAACAGGTCGTAGCTAAGTTAGAAGAATACAACTTAGTAGTATCAACTACAAAGTCAGTTTTCCATATGGATAGAGTGGATTATCTATCGTATATCATTGCCGCCAATGGGGTTACCTTGAGCCTATGGAAAATTCAAACCATCCTGGACTGGAAAGCACCTCACTCGGTGAAGGATGTGCAAATATTCATTGTATTTGACAATTTTTACAGAGATATCAAATTGGATTTTTCAAATATCTGCAAAGCTATAAATGAAACATTAAAGGGAGACCTTAGGAAATTTAGCTGGGGACCAGAACAACGGGCTGCATTTGATATACTTAAGCACAGGTGCACAACTACAGCTATTCTTTGTGATTTTTACCCGGAACAGGAGACTGTAGTTGAAAACGACGGTAGTGAATTTGCCCTATGATGTGTTTACGCGGAATTCAAGTATAAAATGCTACACCCTGTCGTGTTCCACTCCAGAAAGCTAAGCCCTCCCGAAAGTAATTATGCAATCTATGATAAGGAATTGCTGGCGATACTAGAAGTATTCAAACAATGGAAACAGTACCTAGTGGGAACAGAGGACCTTGTCACCGTATATCCAGACCACAAGAATTTGCAAAACTTCCTAACAACTAAAGTATGAAATCCAAGGCAAATATGTTGTGCTCAGCAATTGGCAAACTACAACTTCAAAATAATTTATAGGCCAGGAAAGAGAGGAGGCAAACCTAATGCGCTGAGCAGACGGCCGGTGTACTATCCAGAGAAGAGAGCTGCGCATAGCGAACTGTCAATACTCTAACCATCACACTTCCAAATATTATTTGAATACTTAAATCAGGTAGAAGACAAAGAAAGATTTGGAATGACGGCAAACCAAGTACCCTATACACCCAGGGTAAAATTACTGTCAAAAAAGAAAAGAATGCCTACCAAGAGCTCATGAATAGCAGCTGGACATGACCTCTATTCACTTAACGACTTTGTAGTACCGCAAAATGGACCAATACTAGTGGAAATGGGTATTGCAATATGGTTACCACAGAATACCTAAGCGCGCATACCACCATGACGTGGTCTAGCAGCAAAGCACGAAATTGGCGTAGGAGGTGGGGATATAGACGCTGACTACACATGGGACATCAACGTAATCAGGAGAAACCATTGATCCAATGACAGCCAAGTGCACAACGGAGATCGAATCGCACTACTGATAATTGAGAACACAAACACATATGAAACAAAGAAAGTTCACAACCTAGACCCAATGAAACAAGGCATTAAAGGTTGCGGCAGTTCCGATATCTCCCCTAGAATGGCAATGGCAGAACAAAGCAAGGTAGTCCTGATGCACCTACAAGGAGACCAAAGGGACAACGAGTATTTGACAGGCTAGACTTGAGAGAAACAGTGAGAGTTTGAAATCCAACTTGCATGATGTCCAACGCCATAATATCAAGAGCAGACATTCATAAGTAAGACTAACAGCCAATGGTGGACATGAGACAAGCGGCAAGAGAGGACAAAGACTGGCAGCAGCGCCTAAACGAGTTGAAGAATTGAGAAAAGGAGTAAAGCCGTTACCAACGAACTGGACAGTAGTTGAGAAGTACTGATATAAAGGAACTGGCTGGATATCCCGGACAATGAAGTCTTATGGATCACAATTGCCAAACGATGGCACGATCCAAAAGTGGCAGGACATTTTGGACAAGAAATAAAATCGGAAATCGAGACCCGAGGTTTCAATTGGAAAGTCATCACCAACTGGATGAATGATTACCTCAGGTCTTGTGATGAATTCCTGCACTATAAATCTCTGCGACATGCAAGATACGGTCTACTGCAACTTCTTGAAGTCCCAAACACTGCCTGGACATTGATATCGAGCGACTTCATATTTCAATTACCAGAATCTCTAAGCAAAATCCTAATAATGGCGGTAGTGGATCTGAACATGAAAATGGCACATTTCATTGGACTAGAGGTAAATGCAAAGCCAAAGGATTTGGCTGGAGTATTCTAAAGGGAAGTCAGGAAGTAACTTGGACTTCCAGCAAATAGTATTTCAGACATGGATGCAAACTTCTAATAAGAATTCTCGGAATCTCTCTGCTAAAACCTGGGCATAAAACGAAAAATGTTATCAACATACCACCTGCAGACTGATGGACAAACCGAAAGAAGCTACCAAGTCCTGGAAGGTTACTTGAGGAATTTTGTCAACTATGATCAAAATGACTGGTATCAGCTGTTACCATTAGCCGAACATGCCTACTACAATTCAGTCACCAACACTCCTGGGATATCCCGATTCTATGCAAACTATAGGTTCCATCCACAGATAGCATGGATGAAGGAATGCGAAACTCAAAGTCCGGGTGCAAACTTGTATGCTTACAGGATAATAGCAATTCACCAAAAGGCAAAGGAGACATCGTAGTAAACTCAACAAAATATGAAGCAATATTATTATCGAAAGTCAAAGCAACAACCAGAGATAAAAATTGCAGATCGTGATATGCTCAAAGCGAAGAATATATGAATTAAGCGAGCATCCAAGAAGCACAGGCTAAGATTACGTGGGCCTTTTAAGTCTTAGAATGAAAAGAAGAACTCACCTTTAAACTATAAATATCGCCACGGTGGAAAACCCATCCGATATTGCATTTCTCACCTCTGTAATCCTATAGCACATACGCAAGACCCACCATAGCACAACCACCCAACAGTTAAGGGTAGACGATTCTAAGGGCAAGCGAAACGAACTAGGGTTAAATCTTTCTTCGTAAATGAAGATTATCAAGGAAGGCTCGTAGGTAAAGATTTTTGAGTAAAAACTTGATATTGATAAGATCTCTTCTCATTTGGTTGATGATGGCTAAAGCGCAGGATTTTTTTTTTTTTTTTTTGATTATCTCATATATTCGCTGTTAACGTAGATGAACCTGCATAGAGCGCTAGCTATAGCATAAACAAAACAGTAATTCCAAATGTACAAAACAAAAGAAATAACCACGCCAGTTCTCCCCTAGTGATGACCATACCGTCACCGCACCCAACAATGCCGACTAATTCAAAAAGTATTGAATGAAATGATATCAAAAGAAATCATAACCGAAAGGAAAGATAAAGCAGGAAAGACAAACCACTCAGTCTGAGTCATAGTCGGAGGAGGAGGAGGAGGAGGCAGCGATGGAAAAAACCTCTGGCATGGTGGGTGGAAAGTTCGTGCGAGTAGCGCGGATGTATGAGGCAAGACCAAGGATCATGTCCAGGTCTGCCCAAAGCGGGCAGCCATGGTTCATCGAAGACACCTTCGGAAGGTAAAGCTGGCGTTCTCGAGACTTGGATGGGCAGTGGAGAATTGCATGGTCAAAGGTTTCATCCTCTGATTCGCAGGGAGGGCAGGTGGGAGAGCGATCGGCATTGTTCCACGAGGGTTGTGCAGCGAGATAGCACTTTCCGGCACGCATTTGGTGAATTCGCCCAGCTGTAAAGCGGTTGTGGCCCATGAGGGCATGTGGGCGTAGGGATGGCTTGAACTGGTAGTAAGGAGGGGGTGGGGACAGTAGTATCCAGTCAGTGAGGAGGTCCTTGCTGCACTACTCCTTCAACAATTTGTAGGAGACAGCACGTGAGATCGGGGGAGGGGGGGCAAAGACAGTGCCCAGTAGGAGGTGGGAGTTTATCTGTGGGAGTTTGAAACCGTCTGGTGCTATTTTGACCAAGAGGTAGCACATCCCATTGATTGGGAGGTGAAAGCGGACGGCGGGTATGGGCCTTGGTTGGTTCCAATAGAGGGGGATGTAATTGGCCTTAAGGCTACGAAGGAGGTAGCGGGAGGAGTCTCCTGCCCTAAAGTTGGAGAAGCATGGAAATGATAGAGGCAGCCGGGCTGTGGCTGGGTTGATCTCAGGAGGGGAGCAGTCAGCCGTAGTGCAGCCATCCTGCGGCGATGGGGGAGGAGCGAGTTTATACGGGGGAGGCTAGCCTCACATGGAAGGATAGATACAGGAGTCGATGAGAAGCAGTTGGTGACCCATCGTTGGACTTTGCTCCAAAACACCTCCATCTTCCCCATCATCGCAGCATTGGGGATGAGGAGGTCTGCTCCGTAAGTGAGGATCGGTAGCAGTAGGCCCATAGCCAGTCTGCGGTTCAGGTAGGGGACTATGCCTATGCCAGGTGGAGAGTGTTGCCTGATGAGACTGAAGGCTCCTTGGGCGAGGGCTAGCCTCTTAAGGAAGTAGGTGGAAGTTTCCATTGATGGTGAGAACCAGTATCCTAGCCAACGGACAATGGAAGAAGGGTGGAAAAGATTCATATCGAGAGAGACAGGAGCCAGTGAGGGGGGAAGGCGGTCCCTGGGAGTTCGTCAGGGAATGAGTTCGGTTTTTGGAATGGAGAAGGAGACTCCAATTGGGGAGGCCTTCTTGCAAAGGTGGGTGTGGTAGTGTTGAAGTAGCTGTGTGTTCCTCTGGTATGACCCAGACCCAACAGTGACAGTAAAATCATCATCATAGGAAAACATAATCCCCTTTGGGATAGACAGGTGCAGGGAGGATACATAAATTAAAAATAACAAAGGAGAGATAGGAGAGCCCTGGGGGGGGCCCACTTGAACAGGTAAGAAAATATTAGGTGAGCCTAGAAAGATCAAGCGGCATTTGCAGTTAGTCAAAAAGGAACGAACCCAAGAAACCATATAAGGAGAGACGCCTTTAGCGCGAAGTAGGGAAGATAAACAAGTAGAGGAAATATTATCAAAGCCTCCCTTGATGTCAAGGAAGAGGGTAGAGGTCTTGAGCCCTGCACGTTGCAGTAGGCGGACTTCGTGTGCGAGGGCAGCACATGCGTCAAAGGTGCTGAGGCCGCGAAGTGAGCCGTATTGGTTAGGGTGGATGAGGTCAACAGTGCGGGCTATTAGCGAGAGGCGGATTGCCATTATCTTTTCCTGAATTTTAGAAATAGTGTCTAGGAGGACAATGACCCGAAAGGAGGAGGGGGAGTTGTAATCAGCTTTGCCACGCTTGGACATGACAATGCCATTGGCTTTTTTAAAGGTAGGAGGGGTGGAACCCATAGGTCAGCAGGGGACTTAGGAGGGAGGTGAGGAAGGTGGGGTTGATATTATTGATCCTTTTCCATATAACATAGGGGATCAGGTCGGGCCCAGGGGCTGAGGTGTTGGAGGATTTGCGAAGGGCAAGGGAGACTTCCTGTTTCTGAAGTGACAGGAAGTTCATAAAAGGTCGAAGGAGGGATAGCGAGGGTTGGGGGTCTTTTGGTGGAAAAAAATGATGCAGTAGAGAGGTGTTGACTTCGACGGGTATCGTCTTATTGGGAAAGGAGGGGAACCGATCTGGAGGACGCCCTCTTGCAATGCTCCGGGCAGCCCACACCGATTTGGAGTCCAAGGAGGCAAGGAAGGAGTTCCAGTGTGATGCCTTAGCCATTTAAATAGCCTTGAAATACGCGAGGCAGGATGCACGGGCACTGTCAGAGAGGGTAGAGGAGGGGGACATGCGTGATATTCTTACCTCTCTGTTGAAAGCTTGGCGCAGCTGTGATAGCTCTGCTATCCAACCTGGCTTTGACCTGAAGCCAGGACTTTTGTTTGGTGTGTGTTGGGCAAGGAGGGAGGTGATGGTTCGCAGGTGGCGATCGAACCAAGCATTAAGTGAGGTTGATGTACGGAGCGGGGGAGGAGGTGACACTGCAAGATCCTTGATGAGAGGGGAGAGTGTGTGCCAATCCGTTTTGGTCTAGTTAGGAGTGGGGTTAGGCGGTTGTAGGAAAGGTGTGGAAAAGGTTATTGAGAATGGGACATGGTCAGAACCAGTCAGTGGGAAAGTGACACACCATGAGCTAACAAAGGGGGCAAAGGAGGGATTAGTAAAGGCAAGGTTTAAGACTCCAGGTCTGGATGTGCCATCGAAGGGGAACCTAGTAAATACACCCGGTGTGTTTAAAAGTCAGTAGCCTAGCTCAGAGACTAGGTCAAAGTATGGGGAAGAAAGGTTGAATTCAGTATCAGAAAGGACCCTTAGAGGGTCGGAGAGAGGATGATGGAGGTTAAGATGCCCAACCAGTAGGGTGGGGAAAGTGTCTTCCCTGAACATAAAAGGTTGGTTGATTGTACAGGTGTGGGATAAGTGCCCGGTAGTGGAGTAAGCATTATAAACGTGAAAGACCTGATGTGCTGAAATAAACAGGCATGAGGGGGAGTGAATATCCCCTGCCATAAAGTCCAGCCGGTCGAAAAAACAGGTAGCAGTGCAAAAACTTGAATGAAATCAAGGAGAGCATAAACGGCCACCCTAGGTTTGGCACCATTAGTAGTAGGTGGGGAAAAAGATTTATAGGAGGAAAATATGGTAGTCTCCCCTTGAAGACAGGAGAATCCTGGAGGGTGACCAAGTGTGTAGGGGTGGGCACAACCTTAAGGCTGTTGAAATGGGACAAAAACACATTCCAGCTCCCAAGGCAGTTGTGCTGAATGAGGGTGAGGGTAGTGCCTGATGCCTGCTTCAGGGAGGGGGGGTCCAGTGCGGGACTCATTGGCCAGGAAAGCCCGATGGGACATGCGGGAGCGGAGAACTGGAGAGCAAGGTGGGGACTGGAGCAACTGATTTGGGGCGAGGGTCAGCTGGAGCGCCCGTTGGTGGGACTGGCTGTCTGGGGGTTGTTAGATCCATGGTAGCAGTGATAGGGGAGGGAGTACTGGGAGGGTCGGGTAGGGTCGGTGCATCCTGGTCCATGACATCATCAGGACCTTGTACGCCTTTAGGCTCAGAGGGGGCATCTTCATCAGAGGGTGGGAGGGGGCGTGATGGGCAGGAACGGTCTGTGGCAGGATGGGGTCCTGCGCAACTACAGCACATGAGGGGAGAGGTGGGACAAAACCCAGCAACGGACTTAGTGTTCCCGCCCTTGGGGCATGTGGCATTAGGGCAGCGGTGGGCTGCACCGGTGTGTGCTAGAGCACTCAAGGGGACAGGTGGGGGTGGAGGCTTTGTATATAGGGGAGGGGTGGCCGTAAAGCCAGCACTTCCGGCATTGCATGAACCTTACTGGAGAATGGGCCTTTTCGACTTTTCGCAGACGGGAGAAGAGGCTGATGGTGGAGCCAAGCCTACTGACATTGTCGGGGGCCATAATGACTACTACAGACATAGTGGCTTTTGTTGCTCGAATATCAGGGTCAGTTTGGAGGAAGCGTGCTGAGTAGATAATGACGTCAGCTGGATTGCGAACTGACTCAGAGAGGGCAGGGAAGAGGTCTGTCTCGTCCTCCGGGAGGTAGGCTGTAGGTAAGCTATGGATGGCCAATTGAACCTCGTTTGGGGCAGGGCGGAAAGGATGGTAGGGGTTATTTCCTACTGGAAAAGCTTGGTTAAGACGGTAAGTCATAGCTTCGTAGTAGAGTGAATAAGCAGAGGAGGGTGTGTGTGGGTCGGTGCCCAGGAGGGTAAGAGATCCTTTAGGATTGACACGAGCAGAAAAGGACTGGGGGAAAGGTCAATTGGCCGGCCTCAGGACGGTGGCCATCAGGTCTGGGGCGGTGGCAGCCATATGGTCAGCATCTGCATGAGGCGCGGGTGAGTGCGAGGGGCGAAGAAACTGAGTTCGGTGGAGGGCAACGGTGCTGGACCTCGTGACTGAGGGCTGTTGTCGTTGGATGCGGTGAGTTGAGCCGGCATGGCGGGCTCCTTTCCTTTGCCTTTGGTACCTGGTGCAGAGGATAGTCCTGCTGTAACCCCAGCATAGGACTTGTTGGCCGGACGGGACTGGGTGTGTGTGGGTCGGGTGTTGGTGGATGAGGGTGGTGAGCAAAACTCAGTTAGGGGATGGTATTTGCCTGCCCTGTACTCTTGGGCTTCCCAGGAGCGTGGGTGGCAGACGGCGTATGCGGCAGGGTTGCCATACCACTGTTTTTCAACAGTGTCATAGCAGGTGTAACGGGGGCACCCTATAGGAAGATGGATCCTAAGGTTGCGACCACACCAAAGACTCAACGCAAAGTTCACAGAAGGTAAAGATAAAATAATTGAATCAAATGATAAAACTTAATATCGTTAAGCCAGAGCTTCACTGAATTCAAGTCTTCTCGAGAGGATAGTTGGTTATCAGAGTAGAGTGCCGTTCGCGTTTACTTAAGTAGAATTATAAAGCCAACGACACCCGTCCCTACTCCGACCGTTAAGAGAGCTCCCTTCTCCACTCAGGGATCATCTGACACATGGCCCTTCAGGAATTAATTCAGGGCCCGTGGATCGCTCGGGTAAGTTGAGTCCGTTCAATCATAAAGGTTTTCTGCAATGCATTTTGATTATGCCTGCAGGAGAGAGAAACCTCTCCGATCGCCGTCTTGTCAATGGCCAACTGACAATCCGACTTTGGACCCAAACCTAGGTATGAGACTCAGTAGCCCTATGGCTTTTTCCGTCTATGCAGGCACTACAGTCAACTGTGTCTACTAGGCCTATCGGCAGCTTTTCTTGTGACTGCCTAGCTCACCCGGTAAGTGTCTTTACCGAGTTGGCTAAATAGGCGCTACCTATAGCCAACCGTTCAGGGATCACCTTAGCCGTGATAAGACTGAATGCCTCTTAGAGTCCTGTAACGTCCCTTAGTATTGGTATAGCGCCTGGGCTATCGTTGTGTAAGTAGTAGAGTTTTATCCGGACAAACTTCAGTTCATCCCCGACTCTCAGATAGCTATTCCGGGGGACCCCCATACCTCCCATAGGGATTATAGGCACCAAGAGTACCCTCGCAAGGCCATCTGATGTCAATACTAACAACTTGCCCGGGTCGGCCGTCGCCCACCCCTATATATATCCTGCGGACAGCATCTGGTCGGAAGGACCGCAGTGACGTATACGGGGTTACGCTGCCACCTTCGATTTCTCAGTTTTGTTAGGCTTTTACCAACTGTCACCGTTTTCCACCCGCCGCAAGGGGCGAACGTGAGAGCCGCAAAGGGGTGTTGGACGCGCCAAAATTACTCCAACCACCCTGGGGTAGTTGTAGTAGGATTTCGCATTTCGCATAATGTTAGGGGAGGGTAACTTGAGGTCCACGATTTCACCCGCGATCCCCAAGGTAGGGTAACTGGGCCGTATCATCGTGCAAATCGCTGCGGAAGTCCGTGTAATGTCCCTAAGCGTGACCAGAAGGTTCCGCGTAACTGACCTATTTGTTACACACGATTCCACGCGCTAGAAACACCTGGTTACACGAATGTAGCACACGCGGCGGCGTCTACACTGCTTACCATGTTTTCCTAAGGCTCCCTGTTACCCTGCCTAAGTGGTTACCCTGCCTAACTGAGGAGATGGGTTACCCTATCTAAAGGGTTACCCTGCCTAACCATGCTTCCGGGTTACCCTTCCGCAGAGAGTTACCCTGCCTGACTGTAGCTCCAGGTTACCCTGTCTAGCGGGGTTACCCTACCTAAGTGTGCACCAAGGTTACACGGCCATGCTGGGTTACCCTATCTAACTAGGTACCTAAGTACCCTTTCTTCAAGAAAGGTACTTATGGTTGCTATGTCACTTTGCAGGTGTCTGGTACCGTTCCTGTCCACGTCCTAGTAGGACCACTGGCTGGGCTGAGGTTCGGTAAGCTATACCAATTAATCTAGGGTTCGTTACACTACTCCCCTCTTCCATAAGTCTGTTCTCAGACTTAGTTCCTTCAAACATCTCGAACGGCTCCCATGAATTTTCTTCACTGCCGTACCCTTCCCACGATACCAAGTATTGTACAAACCGGTGTGGGAATTTTGCTTTCATACTTCCATACCACCGGCTATCTACTATGGCTCTAACTATATAGCTGGGCTCCGAATCAAGGATGTCGGGTTCTGTTATGGCTTTAGCGGGTCTGCCTACCAGATCCTCACGGTAAGGTTCCAGAAGTCCCACATTGAAGACCGGATGATTGTCCACCTTGCAGGCAGCTGTAGCTCATAAGCCCGTGTCCCTATTCTCCTCTTAACTTAAAAAGGTCCAAATCTCTTGTAGTCGAGTTTTTCCATAGGTCGCTTAGTGCGAATGTTACGTCATTCCAACATAACACGGTCTGCCTTCTTAGCTCTGCCTTGGACTACATCCTCCAGGGTGATATACTCCGGTGATGGAAGACGTTTCTGGTCATGCCATTTCCGCTGTCGTTCCTGGGCCTTTTGTAGTGTCTCTCGAATGTCTTGCCATGTCCCCTCCAAATCCTTGACGACAAGTTCACTGTTTGGGTGGATACTTTGATGTTCAGACACAGCCCCGGACCGGTTTGTCCGTGGTACAAACCCGTAGTTCGCCTCGAAGGGTGACACCTTCGACGACTCAGATACTGACGTATTGTATGCGTGCTCCGCTAAGGGCAGCAGTGCAGCCCAATCGTCTTGCTGGTAGGAACAGTAACTTCTTAGGTACTGTTCCAAGGTCTGATTAACCCTCTCAGTTTGCCCATCTGTTTCCGGATGGAAGGACGTAGATACATTGAGTTTGACTTGTAGTAGATCCATAAGACTCATCCAGAACTTGGATGTGAAATGGGTATCGTAATCAGAAATGATCGATTCTGGGAGCCCATGCAATCGCCAAATCTCCTTCAGAAATATGAGAGCCAGCTCCTTTATCGGCACCTCAGTTCCTAAAGGGATAAAGTGAGCCATCTTGGAGAACCTATCCACTATGACCCAAATCTTTGTATATCCCTCTGAGTTTGGTAATGCCACAATGAAGTCCATAGAAATAGCATTCCATGGTCCCATCGGCACTTCAAAGGCTCAAGTAAGCCAAACTTCTTATGCCGGATCGTTTTGCTTCTTTGGCAAACATCACAGGTCCGAACATATTCTGTGATGTTTTCCTCCATTCTTGGCCAGTAGAAGTTTGCCTTAACTCGTGCTATTGTCTTATATGTTCCAAAGTGTCCAGCGATGCGTGAATCATGTTCTGCTTCCATGATTGTTCGCTTAAGACCCTTGTCTTTCGGAACATACCACCGATTCTTGTAGGTGAGCAAGTCCTTTTCCACATCGAAATGGGCATCCACAGTGTTGCTTTTGTTAACCACTGCTGTCAGTACTACCAGGTACGCCTGATCTAGTTCCGCAGCAGCACGCAAGGCTGTTAGAAATCCAGACTGCAGGCGAAACCCTTGAAAAGTAAGTTGCATCTGTGGGCGCAGGAGGTCCCGTTCCTGCTGTATGTGCCACTGCCCAGGCCGAAAAAATGTTTGTTGTAGAGGATCACTCCCCCCTTCTAGGCGGTAGTCCCTACGCCGCTATAACGCATCTGCCTTCTCATTAAGCCAGCCTTCTCGGTATACCACCTTGAAGTTAAACGGCTGAAGGAATTCCGCCCAGCGGTGTTGCCTCCGGTTTAGGACTTTGGTACTATTAAAGTACTCCAGATTCTTGTGGTCTGTATATACTATAATCTGGTCCTCCACCGAGCGCAATAGATGATCCCATTCCTTGAATGCTGCTACGATCGCGGTCATCTCCTTATCGTGAACATCGTAGTTCACCTCCGCAGGCAGGAACTTCCTACTGTGATAGGCTACTGGGTGCCATCTCTGGTCATCACATAATTGGGATAGCACAGCACCCAATGCGAAATCACTCGTGTCTTTCTCCAACTTAGTTGGACGAGAGCCATCAAAGTGTGTCAGAATGGGACCAGTGGTGAACAACTCTTTTAGATGTTCAAATGACTGCTCGCAAGCGGGCTACCAGTCCCACTTTACATCCTTCTTGGTCAGATCCGTCAGAGGTTTTGCCACTTTACTAAACCCGTTGATGAATCAACGATAGAAGTTCGTAAAGCCCATGAAGCATTGAACGTCAGTTATGTTCTGAGGAGTCTTCCAAGCCTTGATCTCCTCTACCTTACGAGTCGTCATAGATATCCCATGCTCAGATATCTTATACCCTAGGAATTCAACTTCCCTTTGGTGGAAGCTGGACTTCTTTATGCTAACGCAAAGACCTGCCTTGCGCAGTCTCTCCATTACCTGATGAACTAACGAAACATGTTCTTCTATCGTCTCTGAGTATATCAAGATGTCATCCATATAGGCGATGACTCCTGCATCAAGCATATCCCTGAATACGCTATTGATGATACTCTGAAAGGTAGATGGTACATTGCATAGCCCAAACGGCATTACCGTGTACTCGTACAGGCCATAACGACTCTTGAAGGCGGTTTTCCATTCTTCACCCGTTGACATACGGATGAGATAATAGCCATTTTTCAGGTCCAGCTTAGTGAACACTGTGGCTTTCCCGAGCCTATCTCGTAGCTCGTTCATCAAAGGCAAAGGATTCTTGTTCTTAATAGTTATCTTATTAAGTCCTCGATAGTCGATACATAACCGAAGCGTTCCATCTGAGTTCGGCACAAAGAAGATAGGGGCTCCGATGGACGACCTAGATCTCCGGATCTTCCCTTGTTCCTCCATTTCCCGGATGTAGATCTATAGTACATCTAATTCTCGCTTAGAGAGGGGGTATATGGGCCCCGATGGCGGTTTGGCCCCCGACTCGAGTTCAATCCTGTGATCAAACTCAGTATGTCAGGGAAGGGAAGTTATATTTTCTTGACTGAAAATATCTGCATAATCCCTATATTCTGGTAGTAGGCTGACGCTAATGTCCTTGCCATCTTCTCCAGTATATATTGCCATACCCAAAAGGTACACCTGACTACTATCCTCAGCTAGGAGTTCTTCACTGGTAATGAACTCCATTCGTCGCGTAGCGACAAGACAGTTTGTCTTACAGTATTCTGAACGCCACTTCAGAATACCAGTTTCCCAGTCAATATCGGGATTGTGGTCCTTCAACCACGACATCGGAAGATAGCCGTCTACCTTGGTGTCCATCATATCCGCAAGTTCGAACCTTATATCATTCAGATGGTCGCCTATCTTCATTCTCACCGTCGTGGTGTAATGTTCCCCGGACCCTGGAATCTGGTTGCCACTTGCATCAGAGATTGGTGTCGGATGTTTCCGACGGATACATGGTAATTGGGCTTTCTTAACCCATGTGCTACTTAGCACGGCACCCGTAGTGCCACTGTCCAACAGAAGTAAGGCTTCCTTACTATTTCTAGGCTTCTTGAAATTCCAGTCCAAGCGGACTTTCACGTGTATTGACCTAGGATGGGGCGGCGGGCCAACTAGCCTCGGCCGCTTAGCGGGTCTTTCTTCGCTAACAGGTTTTGTTCGCTTAAGCGTCATAATGTATCTCTCGTTTATAATAAAGTGTGGGTGTTTACTAAGACGCCAGCGAGATTTCGGGTATTTAACCCTCCTCAGCTAAACTTGTAAATAAGTTCAATTGCTTAATCAAGTCCTGCCTGATTGATATACATAAGTGAAACAAAACCAACGAAACCAGACCATCTCTATCGGTCTTCCCCAAGGAAAGCAAACAACAAAGGAAATAAGAAATAAACCCTCGCAAAACCTTAACAAAAGAAAACTCGTAATCCCACCCTGTCCTGACAGTGGAAGATCAGCTTTGTTCTTTTTGTAAGAGTGAGGGGACTCACCTAGGCCAATTTCCCTTTCCTTCTACCCTTTTCCTCCGCGCCTTAATGCAAAGAGTGGTAGTCAGCTTTCTGGTTTCTCCGATACTGCCTTAAGGGCTTACTTAATTACTTCCATCGGTATCAACCTCCAAAATCGCAGGGGAGCCGCGGACCTCGGTAACCCTTTTGACAACAGGGGGTGGAGCCTCAATGCGACGGTGTTTAGATAACGTTGGTTCTAAATGCTCAGCCTCAGAAGCAGACCGCTTGCGTGAGGGTTTGATTGATTGCACTACAGGTTCGGGAGAAGTACACTGTTTCCAAAAGTGACTCTTGGTTCCACACCGTCAACATTGCTTTAACCGACGGCGTTTGTCAATCAGAGTAGTCGGAATATTCCGATGTTTGATTTCATAGTCTGATTTCTTAACCCGGGAGGGGTTGGCCATGCTCGCTTGAGGCCGGGAATTTCCGTTCCCAGGGCCTCGCTCCTTCTTTCATTGTCGCTTAGCGACCGTGGACCTGTCATCTCCTCATTCGTGGGTGGTAGGCTTTTCCTTAATAACCGTTCTGTTGAAGGATGCAACGTCTCCCAGCTGATGGCCAGTGTTGCGAAGGAGGTTTAGGTAATCGATGTAGGCTTTCGGGTGTGGAGTTTTCAGACCCTAAGCATTTCGCAATTCAGCGGTCATGCCAATGTGGGCCTTGTCCTTCACTACTACGGCGTCGTAATGCAACTCACTGGCTAAGCGAATGAGTTCATCGACAAATTGGTCTACCGTTCCTGGCTTCATAGCCAAACCATTCCACTCACGAAGAGCACTATCCCGATCTGAATGACCCCCGAAACTGGACTCTAGGCGTTTTCGGAAGCCTCCCCAAGTGCGCAACTCATTGCTTGAGTTGAAGGTCACTCCTGCCCGTTGAGCGGCATCCAGGCTAACGTGTACATGGATGCTGTTGTATCATTTCTTTGCGGCCCCTTCAAGAAGCGCGATGATCAGGCTGACTTTATCCATATCAGACAGCTTACAGTGTCTATTGTAGTCAAACCTAATCTCCGCATCCTGGATGAATCGCTGTGTGTCAAGTGGGTCTCCATTGAACCCCTTGATCCCCAATTTCTCGGGCTTCTTCTGCCGAGTGTGGGATTTCTTGTTGGACTTTCGAAGAAACTCCGTCAAGGCTTGACAGCGCTCATCATACCGTCGCTTCTTAGCATCATTCCAGTGCGACTTGCGTCGGCCCAGAAATCTGCTGAGATCGGGGAGGCAGGAGGAAGATTCGTCGCTACTGCTCGAGGAGTCGGAATCACCCGGTTCTCCTGCTTCGCCGACGTTTCCACCACCTGGTGGTCTGCTACCACCATCTCCACCAGTGTTTCCACCGCGGAGTCCCAATGGTTCCTCATAACCGCTAAAGCGGTCCTCCGAGCTTTCGTGACTGGCTTCTGGGAGAGAAGCTTCCTGAGGGGAAAACAGTCTTGTGGGAGGTGTGGGGGCTGGAGGACCTTTAGCAGCAAGGACCTTATCCACTCCCCCTGAAATAACTGTTGGAAGCGGGGACAAGCTCCAACATCCGTATGGTCTTCCGAACCACAGAAACGACAATGGGTCTTTTTCAACTTCGGACCTTTGGCATTTCCCATTATCGGTTCACTGGTCCCTTTCGTATATGGCGGGCTATGGTGAAATGCGATATTCCCATCAGGTCTTCCCTCGATGCTACAAGTAGGAGAACAATAAGCCGTAGCCGACTGCGCTTCTACCCCTGGAAACCCAGTCCTCCTGCCGCTACCCGTGGGTTTGGCAGGAGCCGGAGGTGCCGTCTGGAGGACAAGCGGTGTCGGATTTTGTGGTGTGGCTGGCAAGGGTGTTGCTTCTGCCACCACATATGGTCGCTCAGCTTCTAAAACTATAGTTGGCGTTCATGGCTCAGCCGGAAGGGCTGCAACGGTGGTCGTAGTTTTAGGTTTTGCAGGTCTCTTGTCCTTTGTTACCACTGCGGTGCGTGAAGACCTACGCACCGTGCCAGAGCCAAAAGGGCTCAGAGATCGGCTGGCTAGGCGGGCTTCAACACCGAGGGCAAAAGGTGATACCCGCGATGTGCCTAGAGTGAGGCCAAGTCCCAAAGCTTCCGGGGCATTTGGGGTTAAATGCTCAGGCCACGTGACATTTGCCATGGCTTCCGCAAAGTGCGGGGCAAAACTGATCGGTCCTGTGCGGACAAGGGGAATCGGAGGAGCTTGCTCCATAATCACATCATTTTCGGAATCAATGCTGATTCCTTGACTCACAGCCGACTCGAGTGCCTTTAGGCGACCCTTCAGCGCTTGCGCTGTCATGACCTGCTGGCGATAGGCATCTTGGACCTTCTTTACCCAGTCGGTGGCCATGTTGACTATTTTCTCTTGAAAATAGGTCTGCTTTGCCTCCACAAAGCATTCGAGTTGGGACTGTGCTTCCACGAACCTACGGCCTACTTCATGTAGGATGTAATTCTCAAAGACTTCGTGGGTAAAACGTTCAAAGGTAACCCCTTCAGGGACCGCCTCAGGTACCATCACGGAGGGATTGTGGGTGATGGATTCCATAAGTGCCCTAGGATGGGAGACCTCCATGGTCTGACATTCCTCAGGCACCTCAATGGGTGCCGCCTCAATCAACTTCGTAACCGCCTCCCAACCCAGGCCCCTTAGGTCTGCGATAACATCGTAGTCCAAGAGGGGGCCTGGTGTGGGAGGGACGGTAGTCCGTTGTGAACGCGTAAGAGACATCTCTGACATAGTACTTTCCACCCTGGGCTACTTGTTCCTGATAAGGTTACCAGTACTCGTAAATGTCCAAAAGGGGTCTCGAGGAGCAACAATTCTCTGGAGAGAGTTAAGCGAAGAGCTTAACGATATACTGTAACGGGGGCACCCTATAGGAAGATGGATCTTAAGGTTGCGACCGCACCAAAGACTCAACGCAAAGTTCACAGAAGGTAAAGATAAAATAATTGAATCAAATGATACAACTTAATATCGTTAAGCCAGAGCTTCACTCAATTCAAGTCTTCTCTAAAGGATAGTTGGTTATCAGAGTAGAGTGCCGTTCGCGTTTACTTAAGTAGTATTATAAAGCCAACGACACCCATCCCTACTCCGACCGTTAAGAGAACTCCCTTCTCCACTCAGGGATCATCTGACACATGGCCCTTCCGGAATTAACTTCAGGGCCTGTGGATCGCGGGTAAGTTGAGTCCGTTCAATCATAAAGGTTTTCTGCAATGCATTTTGATTATGCCTGCAGGAGAGAAAAACCTTTCCGATCGCCGTCTTGTCAATAGCCAACTGACAATCCGACTTTGGACCCAAACCTAGGTATGAGACTCAGTAGCCCTATCGCTTTTTCCGTCTATGCAAGCACTGCAGTCAACTGTGTCTACTTGGCCTATCGGCAGCTTTTCTTGTGACTGCTTAGCTCCCCCGGTAAGTGTCTTTACTGAGTTGGCTAAATAGGCTCTAGCTATAGCCAACCGTTCAGGGATCACCTTAGCCGTGATAAGACTGAATGCCTCTTAGAGTCCTGTAACGTCCCTCAGTAATGGTATAGCGCCTGGGCTATCGTTGTATAAGTAGTAGAGTTTTATGCGGACAAAATTCCGTTCATCCCCGACTCTCAGATAGCTATTCCGGGGGACCCCCATACCTCCCATAGGGATTACAGGCACCTAGAGTACCCTCGGAAGGCCATCTGATGTCAATACTAACAACTTGCCCGGGT
>QFET01002352.1:0-22468 GCA_003316355.1 Tuber calosporum
AGATTCTCCAAGGTTTCGGAATTATCATTGCAAGGTTGCCTTTCCTGAAGCTCATGTGTTGTCTCGGTGCCTATATCAATCCACATATCGTGCTCGCTCCAGTACTCAGATTCGCAGGCTTGATTCAAAGAATGCAGGAACTTGGCAATACACTGACTGCCACTATCACTCCGTGTTGACAACTTGATATTTTTCCCATTAAGGAAAATCAAAGGATTCCTGAAGTCTAACAACCCTGGCTGCTGACTATGAAGAAGAACCAAATTCCAGATCATATGTAGATACTCATGGGAAACATGATAGTAGAGTAACTGTGCTCGACCCGTATTAGATGTATGGCGGGACAGGGGCTCACACCCAGCAGCCAGGGATGCGGCCAGTGCCATTTTAAAGCTCCCAGGGAGATGTTGTAGTATATGATTCGGACATACTGCATCAATAGCGGGGAAAAGGATTTGGTCAAAAAACCGGGATAGTTCGTCATCTCGAAGATAATTATTTTTCCGCTCCTCATCTATCAAGTTCGGGAAAAACAAAAATATTTTCCAATCTTCCCTTCCAGATATGTACCCAAGTTGAAAATGAGGCACCTCCGCAATTTTCTTTGTTTTCAAACGTCGTGGTGTATTTTCCGTATTAGGTACTGATATTCGTATATGTAAATCAGCTTGGATATTGTGATAGCGAGCTGGCGTAAAACAAAATTTCATTCCTGACTTTGCAATAGCCAGGCTAGTGACAAACCCCAAAATACTATCAATATCAAAGGACTGTAATGGGGTTGCATCACGGATCATTCTTTCCTGCTCCAAATGAAAAGACAAGATTTCAGATTCGACATAGGTATCATGGGATTTCAATCCACTAAAAACTAGGCGTGCATCTTGAGGTTGGAGAGTAAAGGTTTTAGATGGCAGGAGACAATCCTCTTCGAGAACCAGTGGAATTTTGGTTAGACCACCAATAATAGCTGGACTACTGGCAGGACTGACCACGTTTGACATTGTTTCCAATAGTTGCTGATTTAGGAAATGATCTTCCGCTGAACAGCCCAAAAAGCCCTTCATTTGCTTGACAAGAAAGGCCGGGAATTGCGAAGGGTTATCGGCAGGCGTGATATCGGGAGGAGCGACTGGTAGAATAGATTGGTAACCCTCGATTTCGGACGTTTCACTATCATAACTGAATTCTGACCCACTAGACTGGAAAATGCTTCCATTACTGCAAATATCCCACCCAGGTTAGTTGCTTAAATATAGTTATTGTGAATATAATAGGATACATACTAGGGAATAGGGGAAGCTGTATAACTCGACCGGGCTAACAGCGGAGGAGAAATATCCCCTGCATAGTGTTGCATCTCTTCAATCTGCATGGTCGAAGAACCTTCAAGGCTTGATCGAGTACTTCCAGTGGACGCAATGCTCATTGTCTGCCGCATCATCGGTGTGTTATGTCGTAATTGTGATTTTGGCCCTGATCGTGCAATTGGTTTTGGTCTACAAAATCCCTCAATATCGGACTCCTCTTCTGACCACTCCTGACCACACTGGATACTTGATATATTACCTAAATAAAGATATACAAATTAGTTAATTTTCTGTCTAACGCAGTCTTTCCTTGTTTTCCAAGGACGAACTCGATCCAACAATCAAAGGATACATACTAGGAGATTTTATTTGGCCAGGATCTAGACCATTCGCAGCATCCAAGGATAAGACATTCTGGATCCTCGATTCGCGTATATTCCGCAATAGAGAGTCGTCCACCTGGTACAATGCAACGTGTTAGCCCAGATGTCGTGTTTGGATTGTCATTTATCAGACATACTGTAGAAGTAGACTTTCGCATATGATTGTAGTTTAATCCAACCCCAAGCTGGTCAGGCAACAAAGTATTCATGTCTGTACTGCTAGGAATTGATTCCTGATTTGTCGAAATAAAATCCACTGGTGAGCCAGGTGATTGGTCAAATTCAGGCACACCTGCCTCTGGTAGGTCAGTATTAGATAGGAAATTTTCAATTGAAACGATATGAGGACAAGAGCGGAATTCATACCAGCAGCATTATTAAGCACATTATCGGTGATTGGACTGTAGCTATCACCAGTATGATACTTCTCAGATATGGCTACAGAAGCTGATTGCGGTGTTTGACCGTTGCTGTGTACAGCATCTTTACTTCCCCCAGAACCTATTTCTTATTCAGTCAGCCAGGTACATTTGCAACGAATTTGTGAAATTGGTATACCAAATTTGCATCTCAGGCGATATTTTTGCTTTGCAACAGCGCGCGCCACTGTGCGGCTGGCTGAATCTTGATACTTCTTGGGTCGTCCACACCGGCGCATTGCACCTACTGCAATTCTAATAATGTTAGCTATCGTCGTAGACAATGTTATCTTCTTATTGGACATAGCATTCAAGAGAAAAGATGTTAGATATTCACCTACATTATACGAACCTGTCTTCTGGGAAATTTGGAACAGGGAACCAGTCTATAGGACTGAACTTAAGGTCGACCAAGTGACTTTCGCAGCACAGCGATAAAGGATACCGAATATGTAGGAAGAATTTCATGAAGTAATAAGACGCGAAAGGAAGAAAGAATAAATTGATAACAACAAAGCCCCGTAGCATTTATTAAATACGTGGCTGGCCTTTACTAACAGGGACGCGAGATGTCTGTGCTCGCTGCCTAGGAAACCATACGTAGACGCCCCTAACCAAGGTGATTTGCATTATGTCTGCGCAGATGATCCAAGTATAATTAAGAATGCAATTAGCCTCCATTCCCACGGGAACTGATACTTCTCTACAGGCCATTTACGAATCACCATATGATGCTGAGAGAATACAAAAAGCCGCAAAATGGTAGTGGAAAATAAATGAGTTTCATTCTTGGACCAAGATTGAGCTTAATCAGCACTGGGTACTAGTGGTTAAAATATACAAATTTGAACAACCACAGAAAGGGAACTATGAACACTCTGTGCCTTCTATTTTCCTGTCACTTGAAATTGATGCCCTTTTTTGGGAAATTAAAAGTTGGCATTTTGTGTGGAAAGAGCCATGATATAACAAATCTTGCTTCTTGATAAAGATTCTCTCATCCTCCTTCTGCTCTACACACCCTGCGATTGAAATCTCAACACCACAACAGATCATCACGACTTTTGTTTCAACTCTACTCCGCCCGTTGGCCATGCAAGAAGGTTGGAATTTGTCTTAATGATTCCCTCCTCTCAGTACTCTTTAGGGTCTACCCCTTTGGGTTCCTTCTCTCCTCTTCTGCCTTCTTTGTTGATGGTGCCTCTCCTTTCCCCACTTTTGTTTAAAGTCGCTTATCTTTTTACTCTCTCTCGCTTAACATTTGCATGGTCGGAGATTCCCTCTGACCTCTCCTTACGGCTGGCAGACACGGTTGCAGTAGGGGGGAACGAGGTGTAGGCCAACAGTTGCTCTGGTAGTCGGAGGGTCGATTCCCTCACTCTCACTTAGATGAGAACTGCCTAGATGGCCACCCACACGATTCGGGTGGTCCGAGGGTCTACAGAAAGTTGTGTATTTGGCACAATCTTATAGCATGAGTACGAAAATACAACACAGTATTAAGAGTATATTTTGTGCATACTAGTGTGAGGAGTATTGTAGTATGAAGGTAGATTGGTAGTAGGTCTTGTCCTTAATTAATTAAATAAAGTAGGCGGCAACCAGCTATTAATACAGGTGCGTATCCTCCTTGTACTCAGTAACAAAATAGGGAAAACATTGTAAGAAACATAAGTGCAAACATGTTTGAGCTTGAAAAAGTACCAAGGAAAGCCCAATAAAATATGCCTAATCTAAAGTTGTGTGCGGGAAAACAACTGCAAGAAAACACATGAAACAAGATCTGTAAAAGGTCACTATACAGGGAAAGTTAACTGAGAAATCCCGCACATAAAATAAGAAATATATGCATCAATCCTCAATCATAATCATTAAATATAACTGAAAATATGATATACTCTAGCTTTAGTAATATCCGTAGTTTTCCTGACTAAACTAGAAATAACCAAGCAGTGATATAAACAATATTCCCGTAGGAAATATACATATAAAACGAATTGAAGAAATTCAACACTTCCCCTCTTTGTCTACCGCCCAAGAATCTCATCATCCGTTCATGTGCCGGTTTCGTAAGTACCTGGGAACCAATATCGGCAAAGTTTTCTGATGACACAAGCTTCAGGAGTGTATAAGAACGGTGATAGATCTCTTCTCGGATTTTGTGAAAATGGATATCGATATGTTTTTGTTCGCTCATTAAGTTGATGGTTGGTTGCCAAAAATAATAATTCTGCAGGTATTGTCAGCATGTAAAGCGATCGGTGTTGTAAGCTGGATGTCACTAAGACCTTTGATGTACCATTGGATTTACCTTGCTGCTAGGGACATAGCTACATATTCCACCTTTGTAGTAGATGTTGCTACCCAGGCTTGTTTCTTGGATCGCCAGGATATATAGGCATTGTTAAAAAGAATAACATACCCTGAGAAGGAGTGGCGGGTATCAAGACAGGCTGCAAAGTCCGCATCCACATAGGTGTTCATAGCTTTTGTAGTCGTACAAGGGTAGAAGAGTCCAATGTCTTTGGTACCGTGAATGTACCGAAGGACGTGTTTCGGGGCCTTTAGGTGGATTTCGGTCGGTCAGGAAGAAAATTTTGAGTGAAAGGATGTTGAATACGCTAGATCGGGTATGGCACCAGTTGTCAGGTACATAAGCGAACCTATGATCGATTGGTAGATGGACATGTCCGGTATTGGTTCATCCACTGTCCATTCCGTAGTTGAATGCCTTTAGGTAAGGGTGTAGAGACTAGCCGTGAGTTTTACATACCATATCGCTCGAGGACTGACTTGATGTATCGTTGCTGGGTAAGATGTATCCCGTCTGTTGTATAGGTGATGTGTAGGCCAAGCAGGAATGTAGCTTCCCCTAAGTCCGAAATCTTAAATGCCGTTTTCAGATCTTCTATGACAGAAGTAGCTAGGGGAGTGTTGGCTGAGTATATAGCGACATCGTCAAGGTAAACCGATAGGTATATATCGTGTTTACCATGAACCAACATGCATGGGTCAATGGCTGATGTTGCAAAACCTATGGATGTTAAGTATCTAGCGAGGAGAGCGTTCTATTCATTCGCAGATTGCTTAAGTCCATAGTGACATATGTTAAGTCGCCATACTTTGTCTCCATTATCGAACCCAGGTAATGGTCGCTTGTAGACTTCTTCTTTCAAATCACCATTAAGGAATGAAGATTTAACATCTAATAGCCGTGGTCGACATCAGTTTTTAGCACATATTGCAAGGAGGAAGTGGAGTGATTCATATCGGATGAGTCGAGCGTAGGTATCTTCCAAGTCAAAACCCGGTACTTGTTATAATCCTTTGATAACTGCCCTTGCACGGTACCTTCCTAAGGTACCATCAGCATTTCGCATGGTCTTAAAGACCCATTTACTGTCAATAGTCTTGCTTCCTTTAGGTTAATCTACTTCATCGAAAGTACCACCTTTCTCAAGGGCCTATATTTCTTCGTCCATTGTTTGGGTCTATTGTTCCTTAAGCAAGCTATTCACTGATTGGTTGTATGTTTTGGGATCCTTGTCAGATAGTACAGTGACATTTCTGCCAAAGTATAGGGGTGGGCGAATGGTGCTACCAGATCTGGTCCGTATCTCAGGAGGATTTACCCATTGTGCTTCTTGTACAAGAGCTTCTGGTGATTCTTGTGGAATTTGGGGACGGTCATAATCTTCAGGATGTCTAGGCGGTGGAGGTGGATGAACTACGATGGTTGGTTTGTCAGGTGATTCCTGTGGTAGAGGCTTATCGGGTGGCGGTACTCTCTGGTAGGAAGGTGGGTTGACTGTTGTAGAGGTTTCTGATGAAGGTGCAGGTTCCTTAGGATCAAGCGGTAGTATACTCTTGGTTGTCCAGTGGAGCTGACGCGTTTCTGAGATCTTGTACAATGATGGTATGTATATACGGTATATCTTGTTGGAGGAAGTATATCGAACAAGGTATCCTTCAATGGCCCTGGGCTGTAACTTCGTTCCTGGTTTTCTGGTCTCCTCAGTATATGAACAAAGCATTTGGTCCCGTATGGGCGTAGGTGGTTCACTAACGGCTTCTTGATGTAGAGAGATTCATAGGGTTTAAGTTTTCTATGGTTCTGTTAGAGAGGACGTTTCAGAGGTATACAGCTATTGCAACTGCTATGGCCCATAAACGCGGTGCAAGACCTGACAACATAGAGTGTGTAGATGTGATAATGGTCATATTGGACTGTTCGGCAACACCATAAGATTCAGGAGAGTAAGGAGGTATTTTGTCATGTATGATACACTGTTTTTCTAACATGGTTGTCATATCTTTGTTGACATATTCTCCTCCGATCTCGGTCCTGTATTACTTAATAGTGGCATTGTCCTAGGTGAGTCTTTCTTTGATCAATTGGTTGAATACTTTAATGGTATCAGATTTGGCTTTAAGAGGGTAAATCCAAGTATACCGTGTTCAATCATCAATAAAGGTGACATAGTACCAGGAGTTTCTGAAGGAGGGGGTAGAGAATTTCCTGCTCAAATCTGAGTGGAATAACTCATAGGGATTTTCACATCTTTTCTCTGTAGATTCAGGTTCGTGTTTTGTTGATTTAAACTTAATGCAGGTTTCACACTGCCAGTCTTGCGGTACTTCGGGGATGGTTGGCTTGTCTGAGTAGTTGGTACTTTTCAGGCAGGATGGGGAAGGATGTCAGTGGGCTTCATGCCACTATTGGTAAGTCATCTTGTTCGCCACTGCTTTCTCTTCTTGCACTACATAATCTTGACTGTCAAGTTCCCCCTTCACACTTCTCTTTTATTCTCCCTGTATACAAACATATCCGCCCCTTTACTACGCAAAGAAAAACCATGCCCCAAAGAAACAATAGCGCGCCATGACAACAAGTTACTTTGACCCAACTTCGGAACTCAGAGAAGATGTTTAAGGTATACAGGGGCTACCTGACCCTTTGAGGGTTTGACCATGAGCTTGACAGTTCCTCGGCCACTATATTCTATTACCGAATCATCGCCTAACTTAACAGTTCCTGTACTTGGTTTAAAGTTTATTTAAAGGTATAGGTTGCTTGTCATGTGTGAGCTTACACCTGTATCGATTACCCAGTTGTGTGGGCGAGGATTCTTTTGCGTAGGGAGGAGGGATGTGGATGTACTAACCAGTTTAGATATCTCTTCTTTTCCAATCTTTGCTGAACTAACAGATTTCTTTGCCTTCTTCTTTTGGTTGTGGCCCTTGTGTTTATTACACTCATTCTTGGTATGTCCCTTAGCGTGAGTAGTGGGGTAATGCTTCTTGCAATAGGTACATTCCCTGGATGTGGCCACAGGTCTCCAAGAAGGTTCCCTTCCTTTTCCTTTGACAATAGCGCTTTTATACGGTTTGTCTTCCTCAGTGCTAACCGAGGGTCTCATGTCAAACAACTTGTTGTACACATGATCGTAGTTAAGGTGCTCCTTGGTTTGGAGGTTTTCGACAAGGTTAGTCATGGACTCGGGAAGGGAGAAGAGAAGTACTGCTGCTTTGGCTTCTGGTGAGTGGAAAGCCAATGTAAATACAAATGGGAGAGCATATTGGTCGTCAGTGGAAGAGGAGGCACAACGGTGTTGCATTCGATTCCTGAGGGTATCGTAGTTGTTGATATGGTCTACAATAGGTGCAGAGGTATCGTAGTTGGTATCGAGGACAGCGTAGAATTGTCGAACAAGGAGGTGCTTGTTTCTATAGGAAATTTATCTTGGAACACTTTCCAAATAGCTGGGGGTGTTTTGTGAGTGGCCAAAAAATAAAGCCATTGGGGGTCAATCATTTCAAGGAATTAGGCCGAGGCCCATTGGTAGAGATCGCGAAATTCAACTATTGTCTCGGAGTTATTGTTTCCATCTTCATCCTCTTCTGACTCAGCCACAGTTTCCTCTTCAGTTACTATGTCCCAGCAATTATACAAAGACGGGACATATTCCGAGATATCTCGCCAGGTCTGGTAGTTATCAGGGACAGTGAGCTTAGGGATTGAGATCAACTTGGACTGGGTGCCCAACTACGTTTGAACTTGTAGGCATAAGATCTGGGGTTTGGAACAGGAATTTCTAGAGTAGGAGGAGCAGGAACTGTAGTTTCTGCCATGGCCATTTTTGCAGGGTAAATGCAAAGTGACTTGGGTTGCTAAGTACTGGTACTTGGCTTTACACTTCAGAGTGGTTGCAGCTAGAAAATTGCACTTTCATCAAGAAGTCGGATTTAGTGAGGGAGAAAAACTTGGACATTGGCGAGGAGTGCCAAGACTTTTTCGGATTGATTTTCCAACAATATTTCGTTTCATTAAGAACGTTTGTTTTGCGAATGAGCTTTCGTTTCAAGCGATGTTTCATCTGAAATCAAAATGTTTCGATGTTAAATAAGATATTTTTCCGTGAAAGACGTTTATTTTGTTTTGGAAGGAATTTGTTTCATGGTGAAAAAGGATAGCCTGTAAGTGTAAGTCGTGTATCTATGGATGGACCAGGTTCATAACCTATTTAATGTTATGTATTTAGCACAATATAATAGCATGAGTACGAATATAGAACACAGTATTAAGAGTATAGTATGTGCACGCTAGTGTGAGGAGTATTGTAGTATGAAGGTAGATTGGTAGTAGTTATTGTCCATAATTAACCATATAAAGTAGGCTGCAACGAGCTATTTATACCGGTGCGTATTCTCCATGTACTCAGTAACAAAATAATTAAAACATTTTAAGATAGATAAGTGCAAACATGTTTGGCCCTGATAAACGACCATGGAAATCCTAATAAAATATGCATAATCTGCAGTGGTGTGCGGGAAATAAACTAAAAGATAACACATGATACATGACCGGTAAAAGGTCACTATACATGGAAAGTTAACCTTGAAATCCCGCACATAAAATAAGTAATGTACGCTTTAATCCTCAATCATAATCATAAAATATAATCGAAAGTATAATATACTCTAGCTGTAGTTATGTCCGTAGTTTTCCTGAGTAAATTTGAAATAACCAAGCCGTGACATACACAATATTATCGTAGGAAATATGCATATCAAACGAATTGAAGAATTTCAACACCCAGTACCCGTTCGCTGGTGCTGCAGATGACTGAAAAAATCTTTTAGGTTTGATCTGCATTATCTAGTTCCCATATTCGTGGTTGGTTGACTAGGTCCACTCTTGGTGTGGCTGGGGTTTGCCCCTTGAGGGCAATTGTTCCCAGATGTCATTGGTATAGTGGTTTGCAATTTCCCCTTTTTTTCCTAGAACTGATACCATGGCCAGTAGATACCTGAAATTCCAAGTATAGTTGGCCATAGTGCAAAGGGTGCATTGATTGTCTTACTTTCACTTTTAAATTTGGTGATATAGTGTTCCTTTATGATTATCCAGCGAATTTGCATGCTCCACCTTTCCTTCAGCAGTGACATTGTTCCCTTTTTCCACTTGTTTTTTCAATTTGTAAATGGTATTTTCATCTGCCTTAAACATTGGTTGCTCTTTTTTGCCCCACTGTGGTCTATCTGGGGCTGGATTCCTACTGCTGTTTTCTTGTCTGGGAGTCACTTTTTGCATACACATATTTTCTCAATAGTCGGTGTTGTTCCTTGAACGATTCTTCTGTCTTTGTAATTCTCCAGAATGCCTTGATCCCTTCACTATGAAAATCATAGTTCTCATGTGATTGTACACACACGGCTTCAATATGTAGCCGCTATTGAATCATAGTTTTCCAGGCGATATCCAAGACTTCGCCTTCCCTGTTATAGTTTTCTATAGTGAGGAGATACTTCTCTATGTCTCCTCTAAAATGAACCTTTTCCATTTCTGCTAAGGCCTTTTTGACCTTATCCAGTACCAAGACTCGTTCTAATATTCAGGCTCTGATTGTAACCCTAATATCATATCATTATGTTTTGGGAATTTGAGGTCCCTAATCCTTTTTTTCTCGTACATTACGGTAAAAGGAGTCTCCTCAGTTCCTTTCATTCTCCCGAACGCATACTTGCGTACTTCTTCATCATTATTCTATAGCCATAGTTTTCTCCCAAAGTAGTCCACCAAGTTTAGTAACCATGATTGCATGTCCTGAGTTGGCTTATTCTCAAACTTAAGCAGTGGAACCAATAAACATCTGTTGGTTGAGGCTATTACTTGCCTCTGTCGTTCGACCCAGGCATCTGCTTCGGAATATAACTTAGGTCTAGGTAAGTTTCTTCGTGATGGTGTACCACCTGATTTAGACGGGCAACGTCCCTCTACCGACCCAGGGTCTTCGTCTCCAGGGTTAAGTGTATTTGCAGGTAGTGGTAGTGGTGGCCCTCTTGTACCATTGTTGTTTCCTTCTCCATAATCTAAGCCTATTCCCTTATCGTGTGAGGGAATGAGGAAGAATTCTTTCATTCCATCAGCTCGGGTCTGTTTTTCCTGCCCTAGGTTTTCCACTGGCTGTTGTTCTACTTGTTGACATACACTGGCTGTGTTACTCACAACTTATAGTTGTGTTACGGGCTAGCTTATTTGTACCAATACATGACTTGTTTGGTCTGAGGCTGTATTCTGCCTTGTTTTATTGGCTTGTTCTTTCAATATATTCTTGTTCTAATCTTGGATGGAATTCTCTTAACTCCGCTCTTGTACGCTCTTGTTCTTTCTGTGCTGTGACCTCCAGTTCTGGATATATGTCTCTTTGGCGGGCTAGGGCTTCATCAAATTCATGATCTCAGTCCTGTGATTATGGCCCTGTTGCACTAATGTTATGTTGAAGTTGAGTACTTACTGTTTTGTGGTATGTAGCCCGTTGTTTCTGAGCTTGTCACTTTGCCTCTAGCATCCCAGTTGTTGCCATTTGTAGAGTCATAGTATCCGACGCCAGTATTTCAAAGCCACTATGGACTTGTTTTATCTCTTCTCTTATGATTTGTTCACCGGGTGTGTTTCGGTGTGCAGGTGCTGAATTTAGTCCACCTGAACGTGTGCTTGAGTCCATGGTTTATTATATATACAGTGAGTATTGTCTACCATTTGCAGTAGAGTTCAGTCCAAATAGCCCATCGCCTGCCGAATGCATTCTATCAATTTTTCCCATTCTGGATTTCTTACTCATTAGATCTAGGGGTCATGGATCGTGTTCCAGGGGCAGATTTTCACACTCCCCTGAGCAGGGACATGTGATGGAGAGCCAATGGCAATCTGGAACATACTGAAGGACCTTGGCTCCCCACCTGGGAAACTTCTTCAATGTCGGACCTTGCCTTGTCAGTATCTATAGTCAATTATTGTGGCAACATTATTGAAGGGTAGCTTGTGTGGTTTCCCAATCCTGAGACTGAGGTTGCCAAAAAGAGGTAGTTTATAGTTAACGAAGTGAAGGTTCTTGCCTTTGCAATATCGTAGCCAGTCAGCAGTTTAGACATCAAAGAAGACTACACAAACATTTTGGATTTTGGGAAATCAGATTCGGGATGTAGCTATGTGTGGTCGGTAAACCAGGAGGATTGGAATTGTGAAACTAATTGAATCTGTGGGAGGGATTCTTCGAGTAATGGTTAGAAAAGGGAAAATGTTGTAGTGGGCGAGGTTCCAGAAGGAGCTTGTTAAGTCTGATGGAAGCAGGTATGAGCTTGTGTGATTAGGGAGGTATGATTCCGAGATGACTAATAATCCGCTATTGACCCTAGTTGAAAAGGGGAACTATCAATATACTGTTAAGAGTAGTCGATTATCAGGGCAAGATAATCTGAAAGGCTTATAATCTTTCTTCGTAAACGGAGATTATCTAGGAAGGCTCGGAGATAAATATATTGTGTAAAACTTATAAAATTGGTAAGATTTCTACTCCGTTGCTTGATGATTGCTTAAGCTGTAGAGGGACTTCAATCTTTGTATTGCGCGTCTGTGTGATCGTGGACAACCACTCGTTTACATATATGAAGTCTTGACTTTCCAACTTTCGTCTTTTGATCCAACAGTAAACCCGCTTTGACCCCGACCCCTTTTCTATCCCTGCAAAAGAGATGCCATAATCAGAGCCCCGCCTTCTAAGATGGTGTCAACACCACTTAATCTGAGTTGTAATCTGTCCTATTGCAGGGTCAGCTATGGCCACACACCTTTGAACTTAACGAATATTTCTTAGAACACCAAGGGGCAAACTTATTTGTGGGCCTAGTCTTCATCTTGTCAACTTATCCGGCTCTCCAGCTGGTAAACAAGATGACCAAGGTTAGCGATCAGACGAATAGTTTGTTGTCCTCACTGCCTATCCATATCAATATCTACCAATAGGTTCATTGACCTAGTAGGCATCATATGGGGCATCAGCATACTCTCCAGCTGTGTCAGAGTACCCTGCTTTGATTGTGAGTTCATCACCATTATGAACTAAGCTGGCTCTCATGACCTCCAAAGAGTGTAACGCTGTTGGCCGTAGAGTGAACTGCTTTGTTCCAGTTCTCTCACTTAGCCAGAGAGGCCTCTTTAAATGCCCTGTGGACCGCATCCTGTCTTGAGATGGAGATGATGTATACTTGGTTACAAGATGAGTTCAATCTACTCCTTTTTCTATGTAAACGAGGTACTGCACAAGGTGCCTGTGTCGACTGCCTGGGCTAACGTCAGGCCTGGAGACGTATGATTGTCTGTGGAGGTTTGAGTTCATGCTCTTTCCTATCCTGGGTGTCATGTAGTCCACCTGGAACTTGAATGTGCCTAACATTCATGGGCAAACTGTTCAAATGTAGCCCTTCAAGCCACTGACTCAGGTGCTACCAGAACGTGATTGTGGTTGAGTGATGTTATGAGTACAAAAAGGGCGGGGGACAATCATCATATGATATTCCTTCAGCACATCGAGGGGTGCAGCTTCTGTCAACCAGTAACCGATTCCCACTCCGGGGCTAGAAGGTCCGGGTTAAAAGCATATTGTAAGATAGGCCTTGTAGATGTTACCTTTCTAAATTACAATCATGCAGATAACATTGCGGACCAGGTTCTTTCCACACATGGCTACTTGTTCGAGATAAGGAACCTGTAGTTGTAAATATCACAAGAGGGGTTACAACGAGCAACACTTCTGTGGTAAGACTAAAGCGATTTGTATAACGATATTCTGTAACTGGGTCACCTTGTAGGAAAATCGATCCTAAGTTTGCAACTGTATCAAAGACCCAAAGTAAAGTTCACAGTAGGTAAAGATATAAATATTTGAATTAAATGATAAAACTTGCTATTGTTAAGCAATTGCTTCACTCAATTCTAGTTCTCCTTAAGAGGATAGCATTTTTCATATAGGCAGAGTGCCAATCGTGTTCATTTAAGTAAAATCATAATGGCCAGCAATACCTATCCCTACTCTTTCCATACATGAGGACCCAGGTCCCCTCAGGGTTTATCAACCCTAGACTACCTCAGAGTCAGCATTGGAAGTCATCTGATTGCGTGGATAAAGCAAGTCTACAATCCGATTGGTTTTTTGCAATGAATCACATTTATTTCGCCATGAGAGAAAAACTTTTGATATGGAATACTTTTCAGTGGCCAGCTGTCATGTCTTTTATTTTTATTTTTATTTTTATTTAATTCATATATTCTCTGTTAACGTACAGGAACCTGCATGCAGCGCTAGCTAGGGCAAAAACGAAACGTTAATCTCAACAAACCAACAAAAGAAAAATCAAAAACCTATCTCCCAGTTGTAACGGTACCGTCACTGCTCCCACAATGGAGGCTCTTCAAATAAAGAAAGAAAATAACAAAAATCCAAACAAAGTAAGGAAAATCATAACGACATAAGGGAATTAAAGTTAGTGGCGGATGGCAGCCAAGCTGTCCTAAGGTCAGGGTGGCCCGAGGGCCGCCATCTGAGGGGGGAATCCTGTTGCAGATTCCAAAATGTAGGCGCGAAGGGCCTGTAGTAGGTCTACCGAGGACCAGAGTGGAGAACCAGGGCCTAGGCCTCCAATACCAGGGAGATGGTGGAGGCGAAAAGAGGCTTTGGCAGGACATTGGAGGATTGTATGGACCATGGTCTTTTCCTCCTCCTCGCAGTAGGGGCAGAGGGTGAGGGGGTCAGGGTCGTCCCAGGATGTGTGGGCGGCCAGGTTGCTTTTACCAGACTGCATTTGGTGGATCCTGCCTGCAGCGAACTTGTCCAGGCCCATCTTGGGGTGGGGAGACAGGTGAGGTGCATAGCGGAGGTAGAGGGGAGGGGGAGCCTGGGGGGTCCATTCCTTAAGAAGGAGTGCCTTACAGGCATCCTTGAGGAAGGGGTAACTCCTAGTTGTTGGTTCGGGGGGGAGGATGTCAGGGGGAAGTAGGTGAGGAAAGGCAAGTGGAAAGTTCCCAACAGTGGATATGAAGGGAAGGAGGGAGGGAGAAAGTACATCAATGGGTAATGGCGCCTATGGAGTTAGGAGGGTTTGTATCGGTCCGAGGGTAAGGGTATGTAGTTTTGCTTGAGCCCTTGGAGTTTGTGACAGGAGTGAAGTCTTGTGTTAGAGTAGTCGGAGATGGGAAAAGAGAGAGGTAACCTGGCGGCTGTTGGGTTGATGAGAGGTGAAGAGCAGGCGAGGCTGAGGGCATCCATGCGACGCTTGTGTAGAAGCAGGGAGGAGGTGGGAGTCAGGCAGGCTTCGCAGGTTAGTATAGAGATTGGGGTAGAGGAGAAGCGGTTAGTGACCCAGCGGAGTACCTTGTTTCAAAGTGTGGTCATCTTGTCCATGGTGACCTGGGAGGGAGAGAACAGGTCAGCACCATAAGTGAGGATAGGGAGGACCAGGCATGAGGCTAATTTCCTTGCCATGTAGGGCAAGAGGCCTAGTCCAGGTGGTGAGAGTTGTTTGATGAACGAGAAAAGCTGCTTGAACGAGGGCGATCCTTTTGAGGAAGTGGGTTGTGGTTTCCATGGTAGGTGTGAACCAGTAGCCTAGCCAGCGTACTGATGCTGAAGGGGGGAAGAAAGACCTAGTGAGCCCAATGGGTGAGGAGGAGATGCGCGCGCGATCCTAGGCTGTGAACCAGTGGATGAGCTCAGTCTTAGGAACTGAGAAAAAAACCTCCAGATTGGCTGCCCTGTGGGTAAGTAAAGAAAACACCTGTTGAAGTACCTGAATGTTCCTCCTGTAGGAGACAGAGGAAACAGTAACAGAAAAATCATCAACATAGGAAAAAATAACCCCTTGGGGTATAGAAACATGTAATCGTGAAACGTAAATTACATACAACAAAGGAGAGATAGGGGAGCCTTGCGGGGTCCCAACAGAAACCAGGGAGAAAATTGCAGGTGCCCCTTGAAAGAGCAGGGGGCAGTGTCGGGCGGTGAGGAAGGAGTTGACCAAGAGGTCATGTATCTTGGTATGCCACTCGAGCGTAGTAGAGAATTGAGAGAAGAGCTAGATATGTTGTCGAAGCCTCCTTTGTAGTCTAGGAAGAGGGAGGACACATTCCTATTGTGGTGTTGTCGGGAGCGAACCTCTTGGGATAGGGCAGCACAGGCGTCAAATGTGCAGAGGCCAGGGAGGGAGCCACAGTGGTTGGGTTGATTAGGCCAACTGACCTGGCCATGGGAGCGAGCCAGTAGGCCCTAATCCTTGCAAGGAGTTAGGAGACTGTTTCGAGGAGGACGATGATGCGAAAGGAGGCAGGGGAGGGGTAATCCGCTTTGCCTAGTTTGGGGAGGACTATGCCATTCGCTCTTTTAAGGGGAAGTGGATGGTAACCAAGTAGGAGGAGGGGGCCTAGGAGTCGTCTTAGGATTGAGGGGTTGATCGAGTGGACCTTTTTCCATATCCCATAAGGGACCTGGTCTGGGCCTGGTGCTGAGGTGTTGGAGTATTTGCAGAGAGCGCAGGAAATTTCTTCATACAGAAGGGGAGTGGCATTGGTGTCATACCGTAGAAAGGAGGGGGTAGGATGAGGAGCTTTGGGAGGAAAGAAGTGATGGAGGAGGGAGGTGTTGATTTCGTCTGGAGTGGTTGGGTCGGGAAAGGAGGGGAACCTTTCAGGTTGGCGACCTGTAGCGAGGCGCCTAGCTGTCCACACCAACTTGGTGTTGACGTTGGCTAGGAATTCCTTCCAAGGAGCAGTTTTGGCCTTCTTGATGGCTTGGAAATATGCATTGTGGTGTTGTCGGCAGAGTGACAATGAGTCAGGCGTGTGAGTTAGGAGCTGGGCCCTAGCTGTGCGATGAAAGGCTCGTCTGAGGTGGGAGAGTTCTTGGGTCCACCAGGGTTTGGCGTGGACGGAGGAGCGTTTGGTGTGAGTGTGGGTCTTGAGGAGGGCGGTGAGAGAGGAGAGATGCCTGGTTACCCACTCATCAACCAAGGTGTCAGTGGGGTATGTAGGGGGGGAGGAGAACTGAAATTCCTAGAGGAGGGGGGCCAGAGTGTCCCAACTAGTCTTGGACCAGTCGGGAGAAGGGGGGGCAGCCTTGAGAAGCTGTGGAGTGAAGGTGAGTTTAGGGGGAGGTGATCCGAGCGAGTGGACAGGAGGTTAGAGTCCAAGGTATTGAAAAATGGGAAAAGGTACTAGATCGCGAAGGCGAGGTCGAGAACAGAAGGGCGGGTGCTGATGTCAAAGGGGAAACGGGTATAGACCCCAGGGGTGTTGAGAAGGTTAAAGCCAAGATCTGAACTGACTTTGAAATATGGAGAGGAGATTCCAAATTCGTGGGAGGAGATCTGGCGTAGAGGCTCTGAGGAGGGATGGTGGATGTGGAAGTCGCCCACCACTAGTGTGGGGAATGAATGAGGTCTGAAAGCCTCCTCTGGGAAAACTGTGCGGGTCCTGGAGGAAGAGCCATTGGTGGAGTAAAGATTGTAAATCCTGAACCTATCATGGTTAGAGTCAAACAACCCAGAGGGCGAAAAAATATTAACTGCCATTAAGTCAGGGCGGTTGAAAAAGCAAGGAAGCAGGGAGTAGCTCTGAATGAGTGCAGTAAAGACATAAATGGCCACCTTGGGAGGGGTGCCAGAATGTAGAGAGGGTAAAAGGCCTTGAAGCCAGAGAAGTTGGGTCGTTGGTTTCGGTAGAAAGGGGGATCTTGGAGGAGTACCACTTGAGGAGTGGATTGTAGAAACCTGAAATTGTTAAAAAAGAAAAGAAAAACACTCCAGCTTCCAAGGGAGTAGTGTTGAATAAAGGAATGTTGCTTAAAAGGGTGGTGTAGGGGTGGCTGATTACTCTCAGCTGGTGTGCCTGTCGGAAGCACACTCATTAATCATAGGAGGATGGGGGGGAGGGGAGGAGGAGTCAGCCCTGAGTGGAAGAGGGTTGACGGCCCTGGGGCGAGGAGCATGGAATGGTCCAGCAGGAGGCGAAGCATGTGGAGTGGTGAGGTCTATAGCGGGTGCAGGGGGAGGAGTGAATGGGGCCTCAGGAGCGGCAGCGGGTGTAATTGTATCTTCCCTTTCATCCATGGTGTCAGGGAGAGGGAGGGGGGACTGAGGTTGTGAAACTGGAGGGGTGGGTCTGCAGGGGCAAGTCCGGTCAGTTGCGGTGTGTGAACCACTACAGTTAGAGCAGCGCAGGGGACTGGTGGCACAGCAGGCAGCAACCACTTTGAGATGGCAATTCTGAGGGCAGGTGGGGTTGGGACAGTGGTGGGAGGATCTGGGATGTACGTTAGCGCAGAGGGGGCAGGTTGAGTGGGTAGCTTTGCAAGCAGGGGCAGGATTTCTATAGTTCCAGCATTTTTGGTACTGCATGAGTTGGGTAGTCGAGTGTGCTCTCTCCACCTTGCATGGGCGGGAAAATAGGCAGATGGAAGATCCAAATATGATGGCCTCAGCAGGGGGGACGGTGACAACAACAGAGGTTGAGTTCTAGAGTCCCCTCTTAACAGGGTCAGTTTGGAGAAAGCGGATAATGAAAATGGGGACATCGACAGCATTGCGAATCAACTCAGAGAGGCCAGTACAGAGATCTGCTTGGTCAAGGGGTAGGTAGGCTATGGGGAATCCGTGAATGGCAAGCTGTATCTGTAACGACCCCTAGATCAGTAGGTATAGCTTACCGAACCTCAACCCAGCCAGTGGTCCTACTAGGACGTGGACTTGAACGGTACCAGACACCTGCAAAGTGACATAGCAACCATGAGTACCTTTCATGAATAAAGGGTACTTAGGTACCTTGTTAGATAGGGTAACCCGGCAAGGCCGGGTAACCTTGGTGCACACTTAGGTAGGGTAACCCGGCTAGACAGGGTAACCCAGAGCTACAGTCAGGCAGGGTAACCCTCTTGGTAGGGTAACCTGGAAGCATGGTTAGGCAGGGTAACCCTTTAGATAGGGTAACCCATCTCCTCAGTTAGGCCGGGTAACCACTAAGGCAGGGTAACTGGGAGGCCCTAGGAAAACATGGTAAGCAGTGTAGACGCCGCCCGGTGTGCTACATTCGTTTAACCAGGTGTTTCTAGCACGTGGAATTGCGTGTAACACATAGGTCAGTTACGCGAAACCTTCTGGTGACGCAAAGGGGCGTTACACAGACTTCCGCAGCGAGTGGCACCGTGAGAGGGCCCAGTTACCCTACCTTGGGGGTCGCGGGTGAAATCGTGGATCTCAAGTTACCCTCCCCTAACGTTACGCAAAATGCGAAATCCTACTAGAAGTACCCCAGGGTGGTAGGAGTGATTTTGGCGCATCCAACACCCCCTTGCGGCTCCCACGTTCGCCCCTTGCGACGGGTGGGAAAGGGTCACAGTTGGTAAAAGCCTAACAAAACTGAGAAATCGAAGGTGGCAGGGTAACCCCGTATACGTCACTGCAGTCCTTCCGACCAGATGCTGTCCGCAGGATATATATAGGGGTGGGCGACGGCCGACCCGGGCAAGTTGTTAGTATTGATATCACATGGCCTTCCGAGGGTACTCTAGGTGCCTATAATCGCTATGGGAGGTATGGGGGTCCCCCGGAATGGCTATCTGAGGGTCGGGGATAAACGGAAGTTTGTCCGGATAAAACTCTACTACTTACACAACGATAGCCCAGGCGCTATACCATTACTGTGGGACGTTACAGGACTCTAAGAGGCATTCAGTCTTATCACGGCTAAGGTGATCTCTGAACGGTTGGCTATAGGTAGCGCCTATTTAGACAACTCAGTAATGACACTTACCGGGGGAGCTACGCAGTCACAAGAAAAGCAGCCGATAGGCCAAGTAGACAAAGTTGACTGCAGTGATTGCATAGACGGAAAAAGCCATAGGGCTACTGAGTCTCATACCTAGGTTTGGGCCCAAAGTCGGATTGTCAGTTGGCCATTGACAAGACGGCGATCGGAAAGGTTTTTCTCTCCTGCAGGCATAATCAAGATGCATTGCAGAAAACCTTTATGATTGAACGCACTCAACTTAGCCGAGCGATCCACAGGCCCTGAAGTTAATTCCGGAAGGGCCCGGTGTCAGATGATCCCTGAGTGGAGAAGGGACCTCTCTTAACGGTCGGAGTAGGGATGGGTGTCGTTGGCTTTATAATTCTACTTAAGTAAACGCGAACGGCAGTCTACTCTGATAACCAACTATCCTCTCGAGAAAAACTTGAATTGAGTGAAGCTCTGGCTTAACGATATTAAGTTTTATCATTTGATTCAATTATTTTATCTTTACCTGCGGTGAACTTTGCGTTGAGTCTTTTGGTGCGGTCGCAACCTTAGGATCCATCTTCCTATAGGGTGTCCCCGTTACAGTATATCGTTAAGCTCTTCTCTTAACTCTCTACTGAGAATTGTTGCTCCTCGAGACCCCTTTCTGACATTTACGAGTACTGGTAACCTTGTCGGGAACAAGTAGCCCAGGGTAGAAAGTATTATGTCTGAAATGTCTCTTACGCGTTCACAACGGACTACCGTCCCTCCCACACCGGGTCCCCTCTTGGACTACGATGTTATCGCAGACCTAAGGGGCCTGGCTTGGGAGGCGGTTACGAAGTTGATTGAGGCGGCACCCATTGAGGTGCCTGAGGAAGGTCAGACCATGGTGGTCCCCCATCCTAGGGCACTCATGGAATCCATCACACACAATCCCTCCGTGATGGTACCTGAGGCGGTCCCTGAAGGGGTTACTTTTGAACGTTTTACCCACGAAGTCTTTGAGAATGACATCCTACTGAAGTAGGCCGTAGGTTCGTGAAAGCACAGTCCCAACTCGAATACTTTGTGGAGGCAAAGCAGACCTATTTTCAAGAGAAAATGGTCAACATGGCCACCGACTGGGTAAAGAAGGTCCAAGATGCCTATCGCCAGCTGGTTATGACAGCGCAAGCGCTGAAGGGTCGCCTAAAGGCCCTCGAGTGGGCTGTGGGTCAAGGAATCAGCATTGATTCCGAAAATGATGTGATTATGGAGCAAGCTCCCCCGCTTCCCCTTGTTCTCACAGGACCGATCAGTTTTGCCCCGCACTTTGCGGAAGCTATGGCAAACGTCACATGGCATGAGCATTTAACGCCACATGCCCGGGAAGCTTTGGGACTTGGCCTCACTCCAGGCACATCGCAGGTATCACCTTTTGCCCTCGCTGTTGAAGCCCGCCTAGCCAGCCGATCTCCGAGCCCTTCTGGCTCAGGCACGGTGCGGAGGTCTTCACGCCTCGCAGGGGTAACAAAGGACAAGAGACCCGCAAAACCTAAAACTACGACCGCTGTTGCAGCCCTTCCGGCTCAGTCATCAACGCCAACTATAGTTTTAGAAGCTGAGCGACCATATGCGGTGGCAGAGGCAACTCCCTTGCCAGCCACACCACAAAATCCGGTACCGCTTGTCCTCCCGACAGCACCGCCGGCTCCAGCCAAACCCACGGGTAGCGCTAGGAGGACTGGGTTTCCAGGGGTAGAAGCGCAATCGGCTACGGCTTAATGTTCTCCTACTTGTAGGATCGAGGGAAGACCTGATGGGAATATCACATTTCACCATAGCCCGCCATGTACGAAAGGGCCAGATGAACCGATAATGCAAAATCCCAAATGTCCGAAGTTGAAAAAGACCTATTGTCGTTTTTGTGGTTCGGAAGACCATATGGATGTTGGAGCTTGTCCCCGCTTCTAACAGTTAATTCAGAGGGGAGTGGATAAGGTCCTTGCTGCTAGAGGTCCTCCATCCCCCGCACCTCCCACAAGACTGTTTTCCCCTCAGGAAGCTTCTCTCCCAGAGGCCAGTCACGAAAGCTCAGAGGACTGCTTTAGCCGATATGAAGAACCATTGGGACTCCGCGGTGGTAACACTGGTGGAGATGGTGGTGGCAAACCACCAGGTTGTGGAAACGTCGGCGAAGCAGGAGAACCGGGTGATTCCGACCCCTCTAGCAGTAGCGACGAGTCCTCCTCCTCCCTCCCCGATCTCAGCAGATTTCTGGGCCGACGCAAGTCGCGCTAGAATGAGGCTAAGAAGCGAGGGTATGATGAGCGGTGTCAAGCCTTGACGGACTTTCTTCGAAAATCCAACAAGAAATCCCACACTCGGCATAAGAAGCCCTAGAAGTTGGGGATCATGGGGTTCAATGGAGACCCACTTGACACACAGCGATTCATCCAGGATGCGGAGATTAGGTTTGACTACTATCGACACTGTAAGCTGTCTGATATGGATAAAGTCAGCCTGATCATCGCGCTTCTTGAAGGAGCCGCAAAGAAATGGTACAACAGCATCCATGTGCACATTAGCCAGGATGCCGCTCAACGGGCAGGAGTGACCTTTAACCCAAGCAATGAGTTGCGCACTTGGGGAGGCTTCCGAAAACGCAAGGAGTCCAGTTTCGGCGGTCACTCAGATCGGGATCGTGCTCTTCGTGAATGGAATGGTTTGGCTATGAAGCCAGGAAAGGTAGACCAATTTGTCGATGAACTCAATTGCTTAGCCAGTGAGTTGCATTATGACGCGGTAGTAGTGAAGGACAAGGCCCGCATTGGCATGACCGCTGAATCGCGAAATGCTTGGGGACTGAAAACTCCACACCCGCAAGCATACATCGATTACCTAAATCTGCTTCGCAACACCGGCCATCAGCTGGAAGACGTTGCATCATTCAACAGAACTGTTGTTAAGGAAAAGCCAACCACCCAAGAACGAGGAGATAACAGGTCCGCGGTCGCTAAGCAACAACAAAAGAAGGAGCGAGGCCTTGGGAACCGAAATCCCCGGCCTCAAGCGAGCACGGCCAACCCCTCCCGGGTTAAGAAATCATCCAATGAAATCAAACATCGGAATATTCCGACTACTCTGATTGATAAACGCCGTCGTTTAAAGCAATGTTGGCGGTGTGCAACCGAGAGTCACTTTTGGAAAAAGTGTACTGCTCCCGAACCCGTAGTGCAATCAATCAAACCCTCACGCAAGCGGTCTGCT
>QFET01002353.1:0-12204 GCA_003316355.1 Tuber calosporum
CTTTCTTGGATTGGACTTCTTGGTGGAGCTGTTCTTGGACTTGGTCTTGGGCGTGGTCTCGGTCTTGGTCTTGGTGTGGGGCTTGAGCTTGGACTTGGTCTTGGTCCTCTTTTTCGCTGCTGCTGCTATCTACTAAAGATAGTTCTGAATCCTCAGATGGTGGTGCAGGTGGGAGTGCTGGCGCTTGACTTTGGGGTCCTGAGGAGGATGCTACTGATCCTCTAGTGAAGTGCCTTCTGGTATCTCTTGGAAACGAAATGGTTGCTAGCTAGAGTGAGCTGGTCTCGCCAGGAGTCCGCTCAAGGCCATCTTGGAAACAGGGAGGTGTACTAGTACTGCAGGGTCAAGGTAGGCGAAGGGTGATCAGTCCTCTGCCGAAGATCAAAAGTATACTTAAGTCTAGGTCAAAAAATGTAACCTACTCCCAAGTATCTCGAGAATCCCAAAGGGACTCTGAAGACACTATTAGGATAGGGGGAGAAGGGTCGATAGAAAGGTCTTCAATAGACAAGGTAAAAGGTGTGGAACTAATAGAGTGACCGTTCAACTTGTAGTATTAAAGATGATATTCCTGTGAGGCTTAATAGTCCGAATCCTTAAGGGATTACAGGCTCTTTAAATACAAAAGATTGTAGCTAGGGAAACTTAACAAAAGCGCAAACATCCTGTCCAACAAACATGCTAACAGAGGCAGCATACCAAGGTAACCATATTCCGAAAACAGAGGGTTAAAAGCGACAGGATGGAGCTAACAAAATAAGTAATGGAATCCAAACAGGAAGGAACAAGAGATCGCTAATACTATACAAATCAAGTAGGTATAGCAGGAGGATAACGATACCCAAATGGGTAGAAGCAAGGAGGGGGAGTGATAAGTGAAACAAGAAAAGAATAACCAGTTAGGAAGTCATAACCAAGTGGGAAAGAACAACCAAATAGTAGCGCTTATCAGGTATAAACCCAAATAAGTAATAACCAACATCAAGTCAGTTGTAATAGTAGAAACATAATAGGATTCCGTTACATCCCCCATCACCGCAAGATCGCCGCACTACGGCTTGCCTGCCCCCCCCCCGAGATCAACCCAGCTGCAGCCTGGCTGCCTCCACTATTTCCATCTTTCTTCAACTTTTGGGCAGTGGACTCCTCCCGCCCGCTCCTTCGTGGCCTTAGGGCCAACTATATCCCCCTCCACTGGAACCAATCATGGTCCATTCCCGCCATCCGCTCTCGCCTCCCCATTGATGGGATGTGCTACCTCTTGATCAAGGTGGCACAGGACGGTTTCTGACTCCCACAGATAAACTCGCACCTCCTACCAGGCACAGTCTTTGCCCCCCCTCCTCCGATCCCAGGTGCCGTCTCCTACAAACTGATCAAGGAAGACTGCAGAAAGGACCTCCTCGCTAATTGGACACTGCTGTCCCCACCCCCCCCTTACTACCTGTACAAGCCGTCCCTCTGCCCACATGCCTTCATGGGCCTCAACCGCTTTACAGCTGGCCGAATTCACCAGATGCGTGCTGGCAAGAGCTATCTTGCCGCGCAACCCTCATGGAGCGATGCCGATCGCTCTCCCACCTGCCCTTCTTGCGACTCAGGGGATGAAACCTTTGAGCATGCAATCCTCCACTGCCTCTCCAAGTCCCGAGAACGCCAGCTTTACCTTCCGCAGCTGTCTCTGCTGGGCCATGGCTCTCCACTTTGGGCCAACCTGGATATGATCCTATATTTCACATCATACATCCGCGCTACTGGCACGAACTATCCACCCACCATGCCAGCGGTTTTCTCTACCGTTGCCACATCCTCATCCGACTATGACTCAGATTGATTGGTTTTCTTTTCTGCTATATCTTTCCTGTTGGTTATGATTTCTTTTGATATCATTTCATTCTATACCTTTTGAATTAGTCGCACTTGCTGGGTGCAGTGACGTTATGGTCATCACTAGGGGAGAACTTGAGCGGTTATTTCTTTTGTTTTGCACGTTTGGAATTAACGTTTCATTTATGCCATAGCTAGCGCTCCCTGCAGGTTCCTGTACGTTAACAGCAAATATATGAGATAATCAAAAAAAAAAACCATAGTTAAGGGATCATCAAGCAACGGAGAAGATACCTTAACAATATAACAAGTTATAAAGCCTTCGAGAACCCTTTTATCTTTCATCATACTTTTTACCGGGCTTTCCTGACAGTTCTCCGAATTTCTCGATACGAGCACGGCCTAGTCAACTCAACAGTACCGACTTGGCTACCCCTTAACACTTCCTTTACCACTGTTAATTGAATCTGTTGCTAAACCTGACGAACCAGGGCTTGATCCATCCATTCTAACCACTTCAAGGACTTTTCTATTTGTCCACGACTGTTTGATTGACTAGGGAATCGTACCGTAGGTCATGAAATGGCTCGAGCAATGGGTGGTGAACTACCAGAGCCAGTTTCAACCAGTATAGGAATTGGGTCAAGGTCAATTTGCTTATTTGATTGGTTTGTAGTCATCCTGATGTTGTATTTTTTGCTATATTGTCGCTTTTCTTGATGTCCGTTTACGTTTTTGGTTGCAGTTTATGAACAGGTTTTTGGCGATCTCATCCAAGTCTCCATTGCTACCATTTACACCTCTACCAGGTGGCATCATCAACCTAGGTGTCCAAGACCTTTAGGTTAATACAAAAAAACCTGTTTTTCTACACCTAGGTCTCACTGCGCAAACTCTCTATTGCGAATTATTTTGGCAGAGCACATAATACTGCACCGTGGACAATGGTGTCCCATTTACTAGTGGTCATTTTAGAATTTGGTATTCATGACATAATTGATTACAACCACACTACCGAATCACCTGAACCTGCTGCGCAAACTCATTTCTCCACCTAGATGGCCTTTTGAAATTATATGCGATGAATGACACTTGCTCTTGTATTTAGAGTTGGTAGTCAAAGCTCACAGTATAGTTATACTAAGATAAAATATATTCTGAGTTGCATGCTTGTCCTAAGCCAAGGGCTGGTTGTCTCCTTTATATACCCTTTTTATAGTTACACGAATAGTATACCTTAAGAAACACCCAGAACATGCTAGAACCCACCACATACCCCACGAAGATCACATGACTATGTCACATGACCGACATAGTCATATGATTAGTAGGAGAAGGAAACATACATTTCAACACTTCCATTACTATTCCATTCCCAACATAACTGAAAAAACCTCAAACAATACCCTGGTCAAACCCTTCGTACAAATATCTGCTAAATTTTCCTTCGTTCCTATCCCTTCAATCTGAATCCTCCCTGCTTCCCGTAACTCCCGTGTATAGTGATGTTTGATATCGATGTGTTTCGTTCGATCCGATACTCCGCTATTTTCGGTAAGTTTGATGGCTGCAGTACTGTCACAATAGATAACGAGTGTTGTTTCGATATCCATGTGTGACAGTCCACGGCTAATCCAAACCCTTTGTTGTGCTGCGAAGCATAATGCCATATATTCGGCTTCGGTTGTGGAGAGTGCAACTCTTGACTGTTTCTTTGATCTCCATATAACCGTGTTTCCGTAGACTTGTGCTATTAATCTGTTGAACGATTTTCGATCTTCGATGTTCGATGCGAAAGAGCTATCACTATATAGCTGTAGGGGAGGCTAGTCGTTACGTCTGACGTAATTGAGTCTTTTTGTCGTTGTTCCTTTAAGGTATCGGAGGACTCTTTTGGCAGCGGAAAGATGTGTATTGGTTGGGTCGGATGAAAATTGACTGAGAAAGGTGACAGAGTGCATAATATCAGGTTGTGTTGCAATCGCAGCATACATAAGTGATCCAATTAAGGATTGGTATGTCGTTTGATTGCATCGATCGTCTTCGTCTTTGGCCTTTGATAGTTGCGAATTTGTTTCGATTGGAGTTGCTATTGTTTTGGCGTCCTTCATATCAAATTGTTCGAGTAACTCGTTGATGTATCTTTCCTGGCATAGATTGATACCTTCATCGGTTCGGTTAATTTGCATTCCTAGTAGAAGTGACGCTTCTCCGGAAATTGGTGCACTGGAAATGGGATTCGAGGTGTTCCGTGCATTGTTTAACCAGTTTGGGTTTTCCTGTTATTAGAATATCATCCACGTATATGCAACAAAATAAGTCTTCCGAGGTGAGAATCCATGGGTCGAAATCGGTAACTGTAAGATCGAAGGATGTGAGGGTTTTTTTCAATTGTTGATACCAGAGTCTTGGGGATTGCTTTAGTCCGTATATCGCTTTCTTCAGCTTCCACACTTTTCCTGGTATTCTATATCCTTCAGGCATTTCGAGATATGTTTCCGTATCGATGTCTCTGTAAAAAAAAGCGCTTTTGATATCAAGTTGTTGTATAGTGTAGTTCCGGTGAACCGCTATACTTAGTAATACTCGAAGGGATTCAAGTCTTTCGACCGGTGCATAGACTTCTTCGTAGTCTTCTCCCGGTATTTGACTGTAGCCTTTAGCACAGTATCTTCCTTTTCGTCGTTCGATACTTCCGTCTTGTTTCACTTTTGCCTTGTAAATCCATCTTCCTTTGATTACCTTCTTGCTCGTTGGTTTGTCCACGATTTCTCCTACTTCCCTCTGTTCCAACACCTTCATTTCTTCATCCATAGCTTTGATCCATTCGTCTCTTTCTGTCGATGCCATAGCTTCCTTGTAGGAGGTAGGGTCAGGTATATGATACATCAATCCCGCAGTATGGAGTTGAAACTGTGAGAGTAACTCTTCGCATTCCTGTATTTCCTGTCGGATTTGATCACACTTTTCCCTATCATTCTCTGGCTTGGCGAGCTCTTTGCGAAGGACTTTGATTTCCTTGTTGACACATGTTTGGAGGAGTTCTTGTCCTTTTTCGGTCAATTTAGGTTGTCGTCTTTTGCGAATAGTGACATTTGGATGAATCGTTCCTGTACGAGGATATTTCTGCATGGTTGTTGGTGTATCCTCGAAGGAGCCTGGAATGGTTTGCTGTTTGTGAGGTGTTGTTGGTGTTTGTTGAGGTATAGGTTCAACGATTTCGGATAATTTTGTTGTTGCGGGGGTGTGATGATATTCGAATGAAACTCCTTTAATCTTCTCAAACTTGACATCCTTGGCTTCGGTTACTGTGCCTCTTCCAGGTACATAGAATCGATACACGGTAGGATTTGAAGTGTAGCCTACTAAGTAACCTTGTTCTGTTGTTGGATCCAATTTTCCTTGTTTTTCAGAGGGTATATGTATCCTTGCTGATGTGTACCATGGATGCAAGTGGTCGATAGTCGGTTTCATTTTGTATAGTCTTTCGAACAGTGTTGTTTCGATTGTTGTATGTCATCGTCTATTGTATAGGTAAACAGCAGTTGAATATGCTTCTCCCCATAAGAATTTCTTGTTCGATGGTAACATACATCTTACTATCGTAGTAAGAGTTCGATTTATCCGTTCGGCTACTCCGTTTAGTTCAGGGTGGTGAGGTGGTGATGTGGTATGTATTACTCTGTTGTTGTTGAAAAAATCTTTTACTTCCTGGTTAATGTACTCGGTTCCATTATCACTATGAAATCTCTTGATCATCGTTTCAAATTGTGTTTGAACCAGTTCCCAGAAGTGTTTGATTGCAGTTGCAACTCCGTTTTTGGTTCGTAGAAGGTATATCCAGCAATATCGTGAATAATCATCGACAAATGTCATATAATATTCATTTTGTCCTAGCGTTTTTTCCGATATTCGTCCGCCCAGGTCAGAATGAACCTTCTCAAATGGTTTGGTAGTCTTAATACCAATTGACAGTGGTGACGAATGCGTTGATTTTTGTGTTTTGCAGGTATCGCATTCGAAATCCTTGGGTGGAGTGATGGGAGACAAGTCTTTGTAACAGTCCTTGATTACACTTGGATGTCCAAGACTCTGATGCAACTTTTCATACAGTGTAATAAAAGAAAAATCATTAGATAATAAAACATGCCACAGTCCGTTTTCCTTCTTTGCCGCTACGAAACCTTTTCCTCCTCTTTTGTAATCCCTTTTTCCTCCTTTGACGTTTATTTCTACTCCTGCATCGTCCAATCGAGACTCTGAGACCAAGGAATATCTAAATTCAGGTACATACAGTGTGGATCGGAGCACAACTGTATGTTTGGATCCATCCAGCAAAAGCACATGTGATTGTGCGTCTCCTTTGCCGGTAGTTCGGTGGATACTGCCGTCTGCTGTTACTATGGTGTCACTTGAGGGGTTCATATGTAGAAAGTCACCTTGGTTGGGTGATATATGACTTGAGGCTCCTGAGTCGCAGAGCCAATCTCGTGTGATGTTTGTTGATGGGGTATCTCTCGCCATCAAAACCGTGACAGTTGCATCTTTTGCAGCGGCAGTACCTGTTCTTCCTTTCTTTGCCTTGTCTCTTTTCATGTTATTGCACTTGGCAGTAACATGATTGTCCCATCTCTTTCCCCTTGCCTTGCAGTAGGTACATTCTTGGATGTTCTTCTTGAATGGTACCGATAGCACTTTTTCTTCTTCTACCTTTTCTCCTTTTTCCGCTTCTCTGCTGACAAAGAAGTTTCTTATGTCTGCATACCGTTCTTCCTGTCGTGCGGCAAGCATGTCGCACAGCTCGGGATGTATCTTGCGTACGGATATCATGAAGTACGAACCTTTCATGACTTCAGATCGAGTGACGGTAAACATAATTTTTCGAAATTCATCTGCGTCGTCTGGTGTCGATGTGCATCGTTGTGACAGTCTGTTCCAGGCAGATTTGAAGCATGCGATGTGGTCGGAGAATTTTTGTCCTTGCTTCAAACGAAGCATAACTAGGTCAGTAAGAAGCATTATGTTTGTGGCAGGGGTTTCTTTGTCGAATCGATCTTTGAACGCTTGCCAGACTCCGTGACTTGTTGGGTGTGCCGATATGTCGGTGTGAAAAGCTTTGTCCACGGACTGGTATAGGAAAAATCTTGCTTGATTATTTTTGCGTTCCCATTCGGTTACTGATGCTGTAGAGGTTGATTCGTCGTCTTGTTCAGGTTTCTCTGTTGTACCGTTGACTATGTCCCATATTTCAAGGATTTGGAAAACACATTGCCAGGCATCAGCCCAGGTTCTGTAGTCTTCTTGTCCATGAAGCTTAGGGTAGTCTTTGGCAGACATTGAGATTCCGGAGGTGGAGGAAGAGGAAGACATCGTATGTGATGTTTTGGTAATATGGGATTAAGGATATGTAAAGAGGGGTAACGGTGACGAGGTGCTCAATATAGATAATATCTTAGTGGTTTTTGATGTAAGATTTGCGGAGTGATTGCAAACCCGGGCTCATAACCTGAAATTATATGCGATGAATGACACTTGCTCTTGTAATTAGAGTTGGTAGTCAAAGCTCACCGTATAGTTATACTAAGATAAAATATATTCTGAGTTGCGTGCTTGTCCTAAGCCAAGGGCAGGTTGTCTCCTTTATATACCCTTTTTATGGTTACACGAATAGTATACTTTAAGAAATACTCAGAACATGCTAGAATCCACTACATACTTCATGAAGATCACATGACTATGTCACATGACCGACATAGTCATATGATTAGTAGGATAAGGAAACGTACATTTCAACACCTTTTTGATAACCGGCACCTAGGTGTCGTTGTGCAAACTCTCTACTGAGGCATTTGGTCGTCCCGCATCCGTGCGCCGTCCCGCTTGGCGGTGCTGTACGTTAGTTTGTAGCCATAAGATATTCATATTCAAGCCAACCCAGTTCTATCCCTAACCCTTAACGATCACCCGTTTGATGAAAGTGTGCTAGACCTCCAGAACTCTGTCTCCAACTCAAGTAAGAAGCAAGCAAGGCAGCTACCATACCCTCCCCCCCTTCCAACGTGTGCACCATCATAAACCCTCAACCTTTATTCACATACGCAATTCAGGAAACCCACCAGTGGCCGATTGAGCGATGGGTGACCCCCGAGCTGAAGCGGCTCTACTAAAGCACTATCGACTCCAAAACCCTTTTCCCGAAACCTGGTTTGACCCGATCGAAGAGGCTCAAATCATCCAGCGGCAGCAATCTCGTGCGTCGACCTCCCGCTACTCCATCCTTCAAGAGGAGGGAATATCCGCGTCTCTGAAGGGCCTCGTGGGCGGCGATGCGTATTCTACCTGGGTAGTACCCGAAGACGAACCGGACCCACTAGGAACGGCGGGCTCGGTCGTGCGTGTGCTTGGGAAGATTGGGTTGCCGGTGAGGGATAATGTGCGGTTACGTTAGTTTCTCTTTGATCCTTTTGCTAGCCGGACTCTAATGGTGGTGATGTATGATAGGTAATCGCTACCTCGTATCTTCAAAGACGTTCTCGCCGACTGCTTTCCTGCGCGACGTTCATGCTACTACCCCGTCTCCGGCTCTGCAGCAGGGCCTCAATTATCTGAGTACTTCCATCGCACAAAAATCAGGTTCTCTAAAGCTTTTAGTCGAGTCGAATTTTGATCGCTTCGTCGCCGCGAAGGGTACTATCGAGGGTGTTTACAAAGAGATGAAGGAGAACTCGTTCCTGGATAAGGACAACGAGAGTGAATGGGGCGTTGGCAAGATTAGGGGTTATCTGAACGACGCCGGGGCGAAAGCAGATGAGGTATTCGGTCCGACGATGAGAGGCCGGGGGAGAGAGGAGGGATTGAGATTGGCTCTGGCTATGCTAGAGAAGCATAGAGCAATGCTTGAGATGCCGGGTAATTTGTCGGAATGCATTAAACGGAAGGATTATGAATCTTTGATAGAGGAGTACCAAAAGGCTCGGAGCTTCCTGGAGGAGTCGAGGAAGCTTGTTCCCACGGGCAGTATGGTACCTGTTAAGGAAGACCATGTACACCAATTGGTCATTGCAGAGACTATGTGGGCGGAGGTTATGATTGTGATTGAGGACTTCAAGAGGGACACGTGGAAGCGGCTGGTCGAGTGTCCGACTGAAGGCAGTTTACATATGGAGCTTATCGGTATCCTGTTGGAATTGGGTGTTGATGATAACCCAGTTTGGCTTTGGCTTCTTAGCCGTTATGATTATCTCAAGAATAGGATTGCGACTACTTTTGAGAGGTCGAGGGTGGAGATAGAAGGTTTGTTGCCGCACTCTATATATAAGGTATATAAGGAAGTTATTCTAACAATTTCGTCTCTTCCAAGTTCTTCGCCGCAAGGTTGCGGAAGCCCCACCGCCGTCACCAAAGTCTATTGCGCACCACCTTCGGTCTCCTTCCCGCCGGGCCTATGTTTATTCTCCAAAATCCCCAGACACTCACCTAATATCATCCTTCTGGGAGCTAGTATACTCCTCCCTATCTGCCCTCCTGTCGCCTTCATCTGGACTTGCAGGAGAACTTTTATCATTTCAAAAAACTGCGCAATCCTTCATTGCCGGCGATAACCTTCTTCCCATCGGCATCGACGACCAATCCCGCAAGCACCATCGCCTTGAACCTGACAATGTCAGAAAACTTCAGGAAGGGATCTGCGAGTTGGCTATAATGATTAGGGATTGCCTTGCCAAATTTTACATGGAACCACCTGTAGAAGACATCAGCACCATATATTCCCCAATTCCAGCAACCCCCTTGTCTGCAAACGCCCCCGGGCAGGATCCTTACTTCCCACCACCACCAGTTACTGCCGTGCCGGGGGCACAGCCTCAAAAGGGCGAAGATGAGACTTATGCCTTTGTGCCTCCGGGGACAAACAGTTTGAGTGGAGTGCACTACATGGGCAAGATACTAGTGCTCACGGGAAATGCATCTGTGGCGATATGCGAGATGGTTAGCCGTTTAGGGCGAACCGACATTTCTGAACGATTCCGAGCGATGGTCTCCGGGAGCCGAGAACGGGCGGTCGTGGCAGTGTGTGCAGCTTGGCTCAAAGATGCTGGGAATTGTAAATTCTTGGAGGATTGGACGAGAGCAGGTGATAATAGGGATGTTACGAGAATGCCTGGACTTTTTGGAGCATTCGAGAGAGAGGTCATCGGCGGTATGCAAGCTATCGTATACTTGGATAAGGTTGTGAGGAGTGATAGTAGTGTTATCGTATGCGCATCAGTTCCTGCTCTCTTCATACTGTTTGTTGACGCGATTTCTACAGCTCCCGCCGTCTACCAAACTTCTCTTACACGTTCGTGCACAATTTGTGAGATCGCTTTATAAGTCACTTCAAGGCATGGTTGAGAATGCCAAAAAGCCTCTCGATTTGGATGCGTGGGGCAAGAATCAGACGGATCTTGCGAGTCCCATCACTAGTGTTGCACCGAGGAATTTGACGGCGTATTCTGTTGACTCAAGGGATAAAAATGTCCGAATCTTGTTGACGCTAAGCAATCTCCAATTACTCAGGAACGACGTAGTACCCGAATTAATAGGCGTTTTTGAAAACGCGTTTTCGGTCAAGTTGACTGACGAGAGCAAGGTACCTCTCCTCATTAAAACCATGAAGTGCAAAGCTAAAAAAAGTGCCCATACAGACAATCCGAGACGCCCAATCCCAAATCGACGCCCAACTCTTTGAAGAATACACCAAACCCCTCGTATCCTCCCTCTCAGACACTATCCGCCTCGGTGTCCTCTCCCCCTCCTGGTCCCCCCCATCGGGGGAACTCGCAACCTCCGTGCGCCCATACATCTATACGGCCCTGTTATCCCTAGTCCTCGTCCACTCGCAAATAACCACCACAGCACCATCACTAACACACCCCATCCTCTCATACCTCCTCGAGGCCATATCCAAAGAGCTCCTAGAAGCCTTCAAGCAGCGCCGAAAGTTCTCTCTCGGTGAGCTCCTCCAGGCCGCGCTGGACGTGGAGTTTGTCAATCAGACGCTGAGTCAGTACAATACGCCGCGCGCTTCGGAGCTCCAGCAGGGGGTTTATGTCGAGTTGGACCGCGGAAGCGATGCGGAGGCTAGGTTGGGGTTGAGGGAGGGATTGGGCGGGATGAAGAAGATTTTGGGAGAGTTGAGGGGGGGATCAAGGGCTGAGTTGTGGGCCTCCCTTCCCATTCCTATGTTATCTAATTTGTGAAGATGGGTTGGCTGATTCGTGGTGGTATAGTCTGTGTTTTAGGGCGAAGAAGAGTTCGTCGAAGAAGCCGGCGGCGGCGAACGCTGAGGGGTAGGGGTGGGTTTGGCAGTTTTTCACTGTGGATTTGCTGCTACCAGTGAAGTGTGAGGGCGTTTTGTGATGTTATGCCGCAAACCGATCTGCTTTTTCTCTTTTTTATATCTATAGGCTAAGTATATGATATCTAAGTTTACAATTCCTGTAAATTTTTATTCACCTCTTTTTGTTTTTGTTTTTTTCCTTTTTCTTTTTTTCCCTTTTTTCCCTTTTTTATAACAGTGATATCATACTCTAAGCTACTCGCGATATTCTTTTCATTTTATCCAATCACCGTTTTATCCTTCCACGGTACAAGAATACCCCACATCATACCACCACGAGTTATTCATGATATGCACGGTATGATACAAGAACCCTCCACATTACACGTGGTGAATACAGCATATAGACAACCAATTTCACTTTAGACGATTCAACGAGATTCACATCAACAATTTTCATCCCCGGGCAAGCAGAATATTTTATATCCCTCCCCCCCCTTTCTCCATCATACTTACAGCACGGATATATTATGTGGACGACGACAACGACAGTATTACCAAATTCAGTTCAGTTCGGTTTTCACGTTTGTAGTCCGCGTTTGTGAAGGGTGGGTGGGTGATATGTGAGGTTGTACTGTATATATCGCGCGCCGCCTAAGTATCCACGTTAATAATGCTATGGATCAATGGCTCTTCTAGGAGGGTTGATCTTGTGATCTTGAAATATGCGTCATACTGCACTTGTAGTATTGGATGCGTGTATGTACAGTGCCGCTGGGGGCTGGATTGGGTTGGGGGGAGTTGTTTGATATGGTGTATCATAGCAGGTATTGCAAGTGGGGAGGTCAATGATTGAAGGTATAGGTCACAGTTTGTGAGTCCCTCTGAATCGCCCCGCTTGAATACTTGGGTTGCGCGTATTGTAATAGGGTTGCTCTGTTGCCATACATTCACCAATGCAGTGATATCATCCCTGACGGCCCTCTTGTTTATGGGTCGTACTCGTACATCATTAATCAGTAACCCCCCCTTCCCGCCCTCTCCGAGTCTTGTCTTTT